>PVIA01009317.1:0-62269 GCA_004024845.1 Tonatia bakeri
CTGCTGCATAGAATTCCATTGTGTAAATGTACCATAGTTTTTTGATCCATTCATTTACTGATGGGCATCTAGGTTGCTTCCAGCACTTAGCTATTGTAAATTGTGCTGCTATGAACATGGGGGTGCAAAGGTTCTTTTGGATTGGTGTTTTAGGATTCTTAGGATATAATCCTAGCAGTGGTATTGCTGGGTCGAAAGGTTTATTTCTTTTTTTCACTTTCTTGGTTCATTCTTTTTTTTAACTTTGGACATATACTGTTTGAATTCTCTAACTATATAATAGTTGCATTTAAAAATGTCAATAGAGTTCTCTGGTAAGGAGATTATTGGTCACTTTTAATTTTCCTTGTATATCTTTATATGAGAATGACATTTTATATGAGGTTAGGCATAATGGCTCTAGGACCAAACTTCTTGAATTTAAATCTCAGCTTTCAGTTTATTACCTATGTGACCTGGGGGGAAGTTCCACTTTGTAACTTAGTTTCCTCATTTTTAAAATGGGGACAAGAGTACTTACATCAGAGGGCCGTTGAGGGACCAAATGAGTTATGACATGTGAACACTGACAATGGTTACTGCCACATAGGTAAGTAACTGTTAGCGTTCTGTTTATATCCTACATTTCTCCTTGTTCAGAGCACAAAAGGTTTAATAATCAATAAAGTGTCTTATAGACAGATTAAAAATCTTTTTGTGATATAGAGTGTGGTCACAATGATCATATAATTTCTATTATTACTACAATGAATTTATTTCTAAAAGAACTCTCTACTATAGATACGCTCTGCTTTATGTGATAATTATCTCCATGGAAAACTGTATATCAACACAGTATCTGCATTATGCTGGTGATCCTCAAATTATGGTTACTATGGTTAGTGTCAGTATACTAAATTACATTCAGGAGGTCTACCTGCACTAAATGTGGTAAATAAGTCAAGTCACTGCTACATTGAGAAAAGCATTGCAATAACATAATTCTGCAAGGAGTGCAAACGGCACAGTAGAAAAAGTTGTCTGGAAATGTAGGTCTGAGGCTGGAACTCTGATGAAGTCAGACAGGTGCACTGAGTCTTTAAGAGGTGCCTGCTAGGCAGGTCCAGAGCCAAGTTATAAGGTCAGTTATCAGGAATGAGGTTTAAAGTAAAATCTTTGTCAGAGGGATGAAATAAGCAAAGTCCAAGACATGTTCTTTAAAGTGGGATGCAGAGGATGATGTATAGTATAAAAAGAAAATAATGGAACCTCTTTCATATTACCCTATATATATATATATATTTAGAACAGTATAAAGCAAGCAGAAACAGGGATGCATTTCAGTACCCCTGAGTTCTGACGATGGCTACTTCCTTGTGCATAAACTGACAGGGTGTTCCTTTGGGTGGGACATGAAGACAAGAAGTTTTTAAGGCCACTGTTAGATCACGCCATTAAACAGTAGTGAAACAAGTTTTGTACCAAAGTGACAGGAGGAAAAGATAAACAATAGCTAAAATGAGTAGGAAAGGTAGCAAAGCTTAGGAAATCCTACTCCCCAAAGGTGACTATTCCTTGAGTAGGAGTATGGGGGATGCGTTTATCCTATGAGTTATGAGAATCACCATTCTTCAGTAGCCTTGGCCACATCCTTGGCATTGCCCAGATAAAATCAGAACCTTGGGATAATTTTTTTCTTTTCTTCTTCCCCACCCAGGCTACAAACTGGTAATGTACCATTTATTGAGAGCTTTTTAAGTGTTTGACATTCCATAAGTGCTTTATTTCATTTGATCCTCAGACCTCACAACAACCTTTACTAGGGTAAATCCATTTTATTCCAGATATTATCACTGGAGGCTGGAATGAAGCATCCAAGTGTGCATAATATATATATTCTATGGATAAAAGCAATTGCAGTAAAGAGAAAAAGGAAATTACTAGCAGAGATCTTATGAAAGAAGATCTTAGAAATGGCAGTTGAAGGGCAGGACATTTGAAGTAGTGGTGCTTGAAATTGTGTTTTTTGTCCATTTAATCATAAAGCATTATACTTGGATATCTCAGAATTGTTAAGTAGTTTTATTAAGGGTTTTCAAGAATTTCAATCAGTGGTAAACCAGAAAAGGTAATCAAGTAGTGTTTTAAAGCTATATTTTCTCATATCACTGTAACCCTAGGACATGATTTAAAACTCATAAAACATGCTAAATAAAACTGATGAAACTGCCATCATTATGAAAAAAGGAATTATAAAATAAAATTCTGTCTCATAATTATAGAAGCAATTTAAAATTCACCAAAAAGATGTATTAAAATAATAAACTTAAAACAAACAAGCAAGCAAAATATAACCAGAGACATTGAAATAAAGAACAAACACAGTAACCAGAGGGGAGAGGAGAGGGGGATAGCAGAGGAAAGAAGGGAAAGGGCTGTAAAGGAACATGAATAAAGGACCTATGGACAAGCTAAAGGTGGGTAGGATTGAGGGTGGGAGGCGGGGATGGGTGGGGAGGGGGCAGTGGTAGGGGGAAATGGAGACAATAGTACTTGAACAACAATAAAAAAGACAAAAAAATAAAGTTTCTAAAATGTACCAAAAAATAAAAATACAATTTTAATTACCAAAATCCTCTGCACAAACTATACTTATACTGAAGAGAAGTGAAAAGTTTTCAAGAACATTTCTGTGCTAGGAAAGGCACTCCCTAGAAAGTATTTACCTCCATGACTTCTTGTTTTTCATCTGCTGCAAAAATGTTAGGTACTTCTCCAGTATTGAGCACACTGTCGATATCCTCTAGAAAAGCTTCCTCTTTAATCTGAGTGTCTGTTATTAGAAAGACTGTCTTCTGGCCCCTCACGCCCACATTCCTTAATAAAGCCTTAAAATAAAAAATGTACTTACAATCAGATTATGATATACATATGTTGCTTTTGCTTTTCCTCCCTCTCTCCTTTTGACAACAACTTCTGAATTTTAGAGTACTACCTCTCCCCACTTCTGATGGGGCTCTCAATCAGGGTCTCCATTTTGCCCATCCCTTGGTGGGAGACACCCAAATGGTCAGAGTTTCCCAAGCCCCTAAACACAGTCATTGATTCAGAGGAGTGTATATGATTTAAGTGGGCCCAATCACAGTGTTACCTCAAGGACTAAGAGGGACTTGAAAACAGAAAGAATATCTGTTGTTCTGAGATGGAGAATATAAAGGTCAGTAATTTAGTACTAGGGGACAACTGTGTTGCCACATGGAATGAATCTGCTGGTGAAAGAAGCCAAATTGAAGTGAACAGGAGACAGAGTAATTACTGAGGACTTGAATTGATTGAGCCCATAAATTCAGCCATGCTAAAAGCCTATCTACCTCCGGACTCTGAAGTCAGGAAAGACAATAACTCTGTCTTTTGTTTAAGCTAAGGTGAGCTTTTTGTTTTGTTTTATTCATCAATTGCAACCAAAGATTCCCAACTAATACAAAGATATGAGCTCAGTGGTATGCTGGAGATGACTTATAGGGTGGTAGAACTGATTGTTAAAATTTCAGGAACTTGTGAACAGATTGATAAAGTCAGCCAGCATTAAAAATTAAATTATATAAACTTATAACTGAGTAAATTATATTAAGAACAAAGGTTATAAACACATTCCTATTTTATTATGTTTACTATTATCTATGCTATGTAAGTTATTTAAATTGACTGTATTTATACAATAAAAAACCATGTTTGACTGTATTTATACAAAAAAACCCCATGTTTGAACACCTGTTCACCATGTAACTCTTTACAACCCTGTTCTCAGTGATGTCAGGTTGATAGCTTTAATCATCCACAGTGGGAGTTTTGATACCACAGAAATTTGCAAATGTCACAAATGAGAGGTTCCCCTTTAACCTTCTGGAAAGTTGGTTGTTAAAACATTTGCCAGCATACCACTGGATGTATTTCAAGTGAAAATAGCACCGCTACTTCTGAAAATAATATTTTAAATAAAATTTTATCTTTATTTAAAAATAATACATTTTAAATGAATTATATTATTTAAATAACTGATGAATTTTAATATTATACAAACTATATCTTTTTTTACTAAAGCCATCTTCCAATATGCAGGCTGTTGAGATTTTAGAAATAATTTTCTAGTATCAAAACTAGGCAAGCTAGCTTTTAAAGAAGTATTGTATCTAATCATGTGAGTTTTATAATTGTTTTATAGTGTTACTTCTTATAATTATTATTATAAAAGAAAAGTACAATATAATAAATAAACAGATTTAACTTATTGCCATAAGCATCACTATATTTAAAAGTCATATTTAAATAGGGGTGTGTAGGGTGACTAAAGGGTAATGGAAAAAATACAATAAAAATTACATAAGATGCAAAAATACATACATACATACACAATATGTGAAATTATTTCCAAATAGGAGAAGAGTTAAAATTTCCAAAATACCAATTATATGCCAGAGGTATTACAAACAGCCTTCCGCACACAGTATAATTTAATCACAACAATCTGTAATATATAGATGGTATTATCCAAATTTTACAAAAGTCACTGAGAGTGACATTAGCAAGATGACAGACTGGTAGGCTCCAGGCCCGCTTTCTCCCATGGAGACAGTAAATTAGCAATCTACAGAACAAAATAACCTTTGTGAGAACTGTAAAAATAATTAAGAGGATGCAATACCCCCAGGAGTACATAAAAAGAGAAAGGACAATTTAAGGAGGGTAAGATAATTTATTACATTTTTCTTACCCTAGCCCCTCTCCTCCCCCAGCATAGAGCAATACAGTCAGGAGAATAGCATCAATTCCTGGCTCATCCCTCAGAAGAGAAGGAATAAAGTAGAAGTTGCATTCAGTAGTCTGGCTTGTCTGAGGTCTACCTGAGGCACTGATTTCTGTCTTCCCTGACTCAGAACACTGATAGGAATAGAGTCTAGTTTGGAGGCCACTAAAAACAGAGGCAAGCATCCCAGAACAGTGGAGCAGCAGACTTAGAAGTTCCACAAAAAGGTTCCAGGGGGAGAAAGAGATTAAGGACAGAGAATATAATAGAAACCAAAACTGAAAGCTCATGGGAAGAAAAAGGAAATTAAAAGCCCAAAGCACCTGTATATACTAGAATAAAAGCACATACACAACCCCCCAAAAGATGCAGGCATGCCCAGAAAAGTTCTGAGAAGTCACAGAACCTCTAGTCATGCTGATTGGTGTTTTCCCCATGCATAAAGCCAGTCTGTAAAATCTGGGAGATGTGGCTGTTTATTAATTGCTCAAAACTCAATGAAAGACCAGAAGGCATAGAAAGAAACAGGGAAACATGGCCCAATCGAAGGACCAAAATAAAGCTCCAAAAACCAACTCCAAAGAAACATCTATGAACCCTCTGACAAGAAATTTAAAATAACTGTTTTAAGATGCTCAATAAGATAAAAGAGAATACAAATATACACCTAAAGAAAATGAGGAAAACAATGCATCAACAAAATGGGAATATAAATAGAAACTGAAGCTATAAAAAATAACTAAACAAAATCTGAAGCTGAAAAATACAACTGAACTTGACACTGAACCCAGGTTCTACTGCCTCCCACACGAAAAACCAATAGTCTGGAGACAAGTACTGGTGCAAGAAAAGATGGTATATTCAAGAGCCAGCAGCTTGAGAAGATGGGGTATTCTCATCACAAAGACCATCTTAACATTTCAGTGAAGGCAGGGGATTTATGAGAGGGGAAGAGGAAGGGAGAGCAAAGGAAAATGGAGGGGGTTCTAGGGTCTCATTGATGGTGCTGTGTGAGTCGGCACAGTCTGCTCCAATAACCATCTTGGAACTGGTCAAGCAATGGTTGGGTATTTATCAGTCAGAGGTGGGCAAATCTCTTGGAGCCAAAATGCCTGGAGGCTGGTATCTGCTACTTTTGAGGTTAGCTCCTAGAATCTTTTAAGCAAGCAGGCTGTTTATCCATAAGTACACGTGAATTTACAAGTCATCATTTACAGAAACAATGTGAGAAGAATGGTGGGATGAATATTTCTCCAGAAGTATTCAATATCAGAGCTGATTAGGAAGAAGAAAGAGTCAGTGAAGTTAAAGACAGGTCATTTGAAATCACTGAGTTAGAGGAAGAAGAAGGAATATGAATGAAGAGTGAACAGTTTAAAGCAGCAGTCCCCAGCTTTTTGGCACCAGCGACTGGTTTTGTAAAGGGGGTGTGGGGTAGGAGTGGAGGATGCAGAGGGAGACAGGAGGCAGAGTTCAGATGTTAATGCAAGCGAAAATTCATTTACTTGCCTGCTGCTCACATCCTGCTGTGCAGTCTGGTTCGTAATAGGCCACAGACTGGTACTGGTCTGTGGCATGGGGGTTAGGGTCCCCTGGTTTAAGGGACCAATAGGATATGATCAAATGGGTCAACAGATGCATTAGGGAAGTACCAGAAGGAGAAGAGAGAAAGTGTCTGAGAACTTATTTGAAGACATGGTAGCCAACATTTCTCAAATCCGAGGATATAAATGGATATACCAATCCAAGAAGCTTATAAACTCCAACTATGATAAACTCAAATAGATCCATATACATAGACACATTATAATCCAACCACTGAAAGTCAAAAACAAAAACGAGAATCTTGAAAGCAGCAAGAGAACATCAGGTTCTCACATACAAGGGAGCTTCCATAAAATTATTAGCGTATTTCTTAGCAGATACCTTTCAGGCAAGAAGGGAGTAGGATGATATATTGAAAGTATGGAAAGAAAAAAACTGTCAATGAAGAATACTGTATCTGGAGAACTGTCTTTCTTTTTTTTAAGTATAATTTATTGATTATGCTATTATAGTTGTCCCATTTTTCCCCCTGTGCCCCCTTCCAACTGATATCTTTCTTCCCTTCAGCAAACCCCCTTAGTTCATGTCCATGTGTTGCGCATGTAAGTTCTTTGTCTTCTCCATTTCCTATACTATAACTATGAACAGTAAAATGACAAAAAACTAACAACTATCAACAGCTGAATCTAAAAAACAAAACCGAAACAAACTAAGCAAACAACTAGAACAGGAACAGAATCACAGATATGGTGTACTGTCTTTCAAAAATAGATTAAGGCCTTCTCAGACACACACACACACACACACACACACACACGCTGAGGGAATTCATTACCACTAGACCTGCTCTTCAAGAAATCCTAAAGGGACCCCTTTCAAGTTGTAAAGAAAGAATGCTAGACAGCAACAGAAAGCCATAATAAAGTATAAAGTATAGAATATACATAAAAGAAAGAGAAGGAAGTCAAATCATGTCACTACAGATAATCAACAAAACAAAAGAAGGGATTAAGAGAGGAACAAAACAGCTACAAAACATAATGAAAACAAGCAACAAAATGCCAATAGTATATCCCTTCCTATGAGCAATTACTTTAAATGTAAATGGATTAACCTCCCCAAAGGCAGATTGGCTGAAAGAATAAAAGTACAGGATTGAATAATTTGCTGCCTATAAGGAACTCAGTTTAGTCCCACAGACAGACAAAGGTTAAAAGTGAAAGAATGGAAAATATGTTCAATGCAAATAGTAGCCAAAAAACATCAAGGTGGCTGTACTAATATCAGACAAAATAGGCCTTAAGTTAAAAACTCTCACAAGGGACAAGATATATTATATAATGATTAAATGGTCAATTCATCAAGATGATATAACAATTATAAATATTTATTCACTAAACAGCAGAGCTTCTAAACATATGAAACAAACATCGACAGAACTGAAGGAAGAAAAGCAACACAATCGTAGAGGACATCAATACTCTGACTTTCAATAAAATATAGAACAACAAGACGACAGATCAATGGGAAATAGAGGATTTCAAAAACACTATAAACCAAATAGACCTAACAAATATACACAAAACACTTCACCGAACAACAGCAGAATACACATTCTCCTTATTTTAAAAAAAAAATATTTTACTTATTTCTAGAGAGAAGGGAAGGGAGGGAGAAAGAGAGGGAGTGAAACATTGATGTGAGAGAGAAACATCCATGGTGGCCTCTCACACACCCCCAACCAGGGACCTGGCCAGCAACCCAGGCATGTGCCCTGACCAGGAATTGAATCAGTGACCTTTTGGTTTGCAGGATGACACCCACCCACCCAAGCCACAATCTTCTTAAGTGCACACAGATCATTCTCTAGGATAACAACAGGTTAGGCCACAATAAAAGTCTTTAAGAAAATTTAAATCAGATCAAGCATCTTTTCTGATCACAATGGAATGAAACTAGAAATAAATAACAGAAAGAAAACTTTTTAAAAATCCACAAATACGTGACAATTTAACAACAAACTCTTAAATAACCAAAAGGTCAAAGAAGAAATCATAAGTGAAATTAGAAAATTTTTGAAACAAATGAACACAAAACCCCGTCATTTATGGAGATGCAGCAAAAGCAGTGCTAAGAGGAAAGTTTATAGTGGTAAACATTTTCATTAAAAAAGTCTCAAATGCTATCTTCCTTTATGTTAACCTTCAGGATATAGATTCAGTGAAGATCAGTGAAAATAAAAAAAGTCCAACAATATCTCCCTTCTTTTTTTTCCACATTGAGCTATTGCTCTTCTGGGCCTGCAGAGTGGTATGCTCATCCACTCATGAGGATGAAAGCCCCAAGCAGGCACTCCACTATTCTATTGGTTACTGGGACAGCACGACAGTTCTGAAGAAACTGAGGTCAACTTCAGTTTCCTCATCAGTAAAGTACAAAGACAACCATACATTCTACATTGAATCCTTGTACCTATAGAATGAAATGATGTATGTAAAACACTTAGAACAGTGCTCAGCACATACAGTAACTACTCTATGGATAATATCATTATCATCATCATCAACGTATTCAGCATATAGTTATACGGGTTGGCTCTCTCTTCCCAGGTAAAAGAATGCACTAATATTTTAGACACTAGAATTCTTCATAATTTTACCTTCAGATCTTCTCTCCACTCATTCATACCATAGCTCTTAGAAATTTCTGGTTGGAAAATCTGCATTTTTGCCATGGATGTAGCCAGACGAGTCAAAGATTGACGACCACTTCCTCCAAGTCCAACAAGCAAAGCATTTCCACCAGACTGCTTTAAGATTCGACATATTCGTGATAAATGTTCCAATACATACCTACAAATAGCAATATTATACTTGAAAATATAAGTGCAAATGTACATTTACTCATAACTACTGTTTTACTTTGCTAGAGGGATAGACTTTGCTGCCCCATACCAATTGTAAAGAAGTAATCATCAAAAATGTGTGATTTTTCAAAAGCAGTTACAATTGGAACATTTGATGCAAAGTAAAACTAAAGTACAAATTCAGGGAATGTAATATACAAATTATGGAAATAAAATGAAATTGTATCCACTTGTACTGGAAGTACTCTGATGCTTTTATTAAAAATATTTCTTTAACTTTTTAATAAAAGGATTTCTATGTGAGAAATAGGAAATCAATTATTCACAAAATAACAAATTCAGGGAAGATAGCCTGACTAGTAATTAGGGAAATTAAAGTTAGAGCCATTCTCCTTAGACTGTCAAAGCTTACCAAGTCTGGCAGTCTGGCAATCCTAAGTATTGGCAAGGGAGGGGAACAAGGTAAGCTCTTAAAAACAATAAATATTTTTTAAGGAACTTTGGCAAAGCTTAGTAAAGTAGAAGGTGGTCACATACCATGACACAATAATTTCACTTCTAGGAATACAGTCTAAAGAAATTCTTAACACAAGTACTCAAGGAGACATGAACATTCAAATCATTTTTTTATAATTGCAAAAACTGGAAGACACCTAAAAGCCTATCTCACAAAAATAACTACATTGTGTTAACACTTATAGAGTGGAATGCAATATAATAGTAAAAGAATCATTTTTTGTGTGTGAATTTTAAACATGTAAAATAAGACAGGGTATATACAGGAGTGGGCAAAAGTAGGTTTACAGTTGTAAGTATGCAAAACAGTTTATTCATGTGTTATTATTTATTTGTCATTCTATTATTTTCTATAAAAATAGCTATAAACCTACTTTTGACCACCCCTGTATGTTTAGGAACACACATGTGTAATAAAAGTCCAAAGATATATGAGTGCTCCTTTACTCCTGCAGGGTACAATGGAGATGCAGTGAGGGAAGGTTGGCTACACAGAGGATTATTAGAAATAAATTGCTAATAAGTTATTTCTTAAGCTCAGTTATGGGTACAAGGTTGTTCATAATTTTTCTTGTATCTTTTTATACATTTAATATATTTCACAATAAATTTTTATAAATAGTAATTTCAACCATTAATACCAAATGTAGGCACCTGAAAATGACAAGATTCATTCTTGTTTTGTGAGTTTGGTTATACTCATCTAAGCACTGATCCACAATGGTACTAAAATGATGAATATTTGGAATTTCAATATAAACTCTGTCATCTCCTTCAAGGTCAGGATTCATATAGTCACCAAACATAAGATTTCTTAAGTCCTTTTCAGTTACCTATAGAATGAAAATCAACAAATTACAAAACAAAAAATATTTCTAAAATAAGTTTAAGAAAATACATAAAATTTTGTTTTGTCTATGTTATAGGATAATTATCAATTAGATAATTCTGTTCAACATTAGGGTAGTATATAATATAGTCGTACAATTAATACCTGAAGTTATATTATATCCTTAGGAAATAAAAAAAAACTTTTTTTACTATTTAAAAGAATTTTCCTTCACCATCCAGAAGCTGGAGAAGTCATTCTGAGTGACTTCCATTCATTGAGTAGTTACTAAGATTTAGTCATCATGTTAAACACTTTACATCTATTATATCACTTAATCTCTATCATATAAAGTTTTATTCTTTAAATAATTTCTATGTTACATACATAATTCCTCTAATGACAAATCTTTTCAAAATAAATACCTATCAATGAGGGAATTTAAAAGAATATGATCATTAAGAAGCAGTAGTTTTTAAAGATAAGTTGATTATAACAATTCATACTATTGTACTTTTTTAATTTAATGTTTTTACTCACTAAATATACTCACTGGTGCATTCTCTTTCCTCAAATGTGAAAAGACAGTATCAAATGATTCTTTAAAATGGTCCTTTAGAACAACTTTGGTTAAATTGAACAGCCAGTGTCGATCCTCATCATTAATGAGACGATCATAAAACACTCGAAGAACCTCATGCACAAACAACCGAATCATGGTGTGCTTGCTCTCCACAGCATCTCTTCCAATGAGTAAGCAGCCCTGGATGACACGTGCAAAGTCCCTCAAGTTGAAAGTGTAATGAGATTTTGTGGGTGTGGGCAAAAGATTTCCCATGGATCGTTTATATATCTGAACATGAAAAAAAGCAACAAAGCAAAGATAAAATGCTCATAATTAGCAAATCCATATAACAAGTAGTATGTTATATAATATATTTTGTTTATCCTATCAGATTATATTGGATTGGAAAATTGGATAGTACTTAAAGCTAGCATGATATATATCTTTTTTTTTTTTTTTGGTTTATACCACCCAGCCAGGCATTATGAATTTCAGTGAACTTAAAACTATCTGATTCCATTTAAGCCCAAGAAGCAACAACGCTTCTATTTCCCAGTTACTATGACTGCCCCCATTTAAAGGTGATAGACCTGGACTTCTGGCAAGATGGAGGTGTAGGTAGACACACTGTGCCTCCTTGCACTAAGCAACCAAGAGATAGCCAACCTATTAGATGCACAGTTCAAAGCACTGGTGATCAGGATGCTCATAGAATTAGTTGAATTTGGTCACAAATTGGATGAAAGGATGAAGACTATGATAAGTGAAATAAAGGAAAATGCACAGGGAACCAATAGTGATGGGAAGGAAACTGGGACTCAAATCAATAGAGTGGTCCAGAAGGAAGAAAGAAACAATCAAACAGAAAAGAATGAAGAAATAAATATTTAAAAAAAATAGGAGAAGCTTAGGAACCCTCAGGACATCTTTAAACTCTCCAACATCCGAATTAAAGGGGTACCAGAAGGGGAAGAGGGAGAGCAACAAGTGGAAAAGTTATTTAAACAAATAATAAAGGGGAACTCCCCCAATTTGGCAAAGGAAATAGATTTCCAGGAAGTCTAGGAAGTTCAGAGAGTCCCAAAGAAGCTGGACCCAAGGAGGAAAACACCAAGGCACATCATAATTACATTACCCAAGATAAAAATGAAGGAGAGAATCCTAGAAGCAACAAGAGATAAGGTGACAGTAACCTATACAGGAGTTCCCACCAGACTGTCAGCTGATTTCTCAAGAGACCTTACAGGCAAGAAGGGACTGGAAAGAAGTATTCCAAGTCATGAAAGGCAAGGACCTACATCCAAGATTGCTCTATCCAGCAAAGCTTTCATTTAGAATGGAAGGGCAGATAAAGTGCTTCCCTGATAAGGTCAAGTTAAAGGAGTTCATCATCACCAAGCCCTTATTTTATGAAGTGTTGAAGGGACTTATCTAAGAAAATGAAGACAAAAAAATATAAACAGTAAAATGATAGCAAACTCACAGTTATTAACAACCATACTTAAAACAAAAACAAAAACAAACTAAGCATACAACTAGAACAGGAACAGAAATGGAGATCACATGGAAGGGTAGCAACAAGGGAGTAGGAGGAGGAGAGAGGGCAAAAAGGTACAGAGAATAAGTAGCATAGATGGTAGGGAGAAAATAGACAGGGGGAGGGCAAGAATAGTATGGGAAATGTAGAAGCTAAAGAACTTATGACACATGGACATGAACTAAAGGTGGGGGAATGTGGGTGGGAGGGGGCGTGCAGGGTGGAGGGGAGTGAAGGTGGGCAAATGGGACAACTGTAATAGCATAATCAATAAAATATATTTTTTAAAAAGGTGATAGACCTGGACTTAAGTAAACAAAAACTTTAGTAGAAAGGGAAGTCAGATAAGTCATTCTGAAGCATTCCAAAGGAAGAGAAGGATAAAACAATTTCCTTTTCACTACTATTGACTTCAAAACAAACCAACGTATTCTCTCTCTTACCTTTTCTTTTTTCTATCCCTTCTTTCTTCTATCTTAACTGGCTAAGATATGGAAATAAAGTGTCTTTTTACTATATACTGAATTCGCCAAATAAAGTTTAATATTTTCTTTAAGGGAAGATAAATTGAATCATTTATAATGTTGCCTGAAAAATCCTGAATGAAAATTTTTATTTATTTTTTTGTTTGTTTATTTATTTATTCTGTGATTCACCTTCCTTCCATAACTTCCATGCTTGGTAGGTCTATAATGCTTCAAAGACAGGAGGTGGGAAAAGGATTCTTTCTGTATCCCATTCTGCCTGACCCACTCCCCTCTTTATTCAGGGGATGCCTGTAATATAAATATCATATTTTATACATAGAAGCACTTTTCTGTATCAGAATTAAGTATAGCAATTACAATTACAATGTACTAACTCTTTGTTCATAGTTTTTCTACTTTAACAAAACAAATTTTCCACCAGAATGAGAGGAGAAAGATACAATGCTCTTGAAAACTGATGGCATGATTGTAGGGGGTGCTTTTTCTTCTGGTTGCAATGATCCCAAAGAGAACCTCACTTTATTAAAGCTCCAGAAAGCTGAATTCAGTGAAATTATCACTGACTTACCTTGAATACATTTTTTTTTTCTTTTACCATTAGCAGTAAGGCTGACACTGACCTCTGAGCAGAGGCAGATAACATGCTGATTTAAGTTAAAAGCTGCTCTTTGGTCATATGGGCAGTCTTGTTGTCTGTTCTCACCCTGTTTCCTTATAATTTTTTTCACTGCTAATTGTAAGTTATATGATTTGGCTGAAAATAATATATTTATAAGATGCTTAAGTTTGTTTTATTTTTTAGGACAAACATGAAGAAAGGGAGGGAAGAGAGAGAAGGGAAAATTTATAAATATCAGAGTGGAAACCTGACAATTTGGGAGATACCTACAATGTAGATATACTGGTTCTAGATGATTTCCTTACAACAACCTTGTAAAATAGGTATTATCTCCCATTTTAATAATTAAAAGAATGAGTTTCTGGCTGGAGGGTGGATATGGGCAGGGGCAAATTTAATAGTGTCAACAATTTTTTTAAAAAAGGAAAACAGGTAGAATTAATTTTAATAATATATTTTATTTAACCCAATAGACCTAGAATATTGTCATTTCATTATATATAGCAATATGAAAATTATTGATGAAATATTTTACATTCTTTAAAAAATGAGTTTCTGGAAGGCCAAATTACTTAACTCCATATAGCTAGGGAATAGCAGTCAAGACTCAAACCCAATTAGTTTCCCTAACTTCAAAACCTATGGTCTTCCTGTTCTTAAGCCTTCTTAACAGCTTCTCTGACACTGAAGACCGAAGTGGATGTCTAAGAGAATACATGTTTTAAAAAATCAGTAAGGACCCAATGAGGTATATATATACCAAAACATTTTGTA
Organism: Tonatia bakeri; assembly: GCA_004024845.1. Lineage (NCBI taxonomy): Eukaryota > Metazoa > Chordata > Mammalia > Chiroptera > Phyllostomidae > Tonatia > Tonatia bakeri. Next base: position 14,523 of record PVIA01009317.1, read on the forward strand.
TTGCATTATTTGCTCACCTCCATAGTTCCACTAACAATTTGGTTTCCAATCAAAAAGTACTCTGGAGGAAATTCACGAGTCCTAAGGTAGAATGCTACAATTGATGAGAAGATCCGGACCATTGTTTCATCACTGAAAGTATTAATAGTGCAGATATTGAAATGTCGAATAAAACGGGGAGTGACTGGATTTCTTCCACCACCTGGAGGGCCCATGGCAGCAATCAGCTCTATGTCTACCAATGTGATTTTACTTGTGTCCTTAAGGTCATACCTTGAAAGCACATAAAAGTACAAGACGATCAGTTATAAAGCCAATCAGATGGAATGAAATGTAGATCTCCCTAGAAACTTTGTCTGATCTTAGCTTCTCTAAAAGGAAGAACTTTAGATAATGCCTGGAGTAGGGGAGAACTTTTTGTTAAAGCAGCACTGTTTCTCCTTTCAGTGACACTGGTTCTGTTGCCTAGAATTCTAAGAATGTCTCTTCCTCTTGCTCGTCCCTTTCACTCCTCCTACTCTCCTTTTCAATTTGACTCTCTGCTTGTCCTCCTCTTACTCCAAATCCAGAGCATGGATGAGAGATCAATTTGTTTGTAGGTGATTATAAGTACAGTGATCATATGTCCCATTTTGCCTAAGATGATTCTGATTTGTACTTCTCCTGGAGTAATTAATAACACTTTCCATTTACTCTTAGAAATGTCCCGGTTTGTACAATAAATTATATAGTTGTCCTATTTACAACCAAGACCTGATTCCTTTTTCTCATCTCAAATGTTATCTTTAAGGCAGATACGGATACCTAAATCGTAACTATGCGTAATACTTTTGTTATATAAAAAGGGACCCATTAGAGGAATAACAAATTTCCAAAGACTTTTTAATCAGAAAGGGGTATCTACATGGCTCAATTTAGTTGGAAGGACTTAATTGAAAAGGTTCTTATTTCCAGTAGGTCATTAAATCCTTTAATAATGAACTTCTTTCAAAAATGGGGAGAGTGGTAGGAGAAATCTATATAGCCAGTCCTTAATCTAAGAGCACACTAGAAAGTATGAAAATATGATTTGGTTCTTGGCAGCAACCATATCAGCTGTCAATAGGGAACTGGCTAAGTATACTATGGCAAAATCTAAACAACTAAATAGTATTAAAAGCCAATAAAACAATGAGACAAATAACACTGATAGGTGTTCAAGATAAATAAGTACAAATAAATTGCAAAAATGTGTAATATGAGTCTACTTTTACAAAAATAAAATTATATTTATAAAGAAAATCTTGGATTGATTGGGTGGGAGGTAGGGAGGGGGGGTGGGAGGACTTGAATGGGAGTAGGGGGGTGAAAACTGTACTTGAACATTCATTTAAATAAAAAAAAAAGATGGTTTGATAAAAAAAAAAGAAAATCTTGGAGGAATAGAGAATTCACTACCAACAGTGATTATTTCCTGCAAAAAATGTGTAATATGAGTCTATTTTTATAAAAATAAAATTGTACATATAAAAAAAACCTGGAGGGATAGGAAATACACTATTAACAGTGATTATATACATTTCAAAAATGTATTCCCAAAATAGGACTTAGCTTCAAAGTTAGTCTACTCTTGCCTTAAGATAAGAATAACGGTATATTGGGGATTAGAAAAGTATATTTGAGAGAAGAAAATAAAGAATTAGTAATCCTAACTAAAAGATACAGTGTTTTACCCATTGGAAACTAACCATATCATCATAAAATGGGGTGGAGGGAGTGCAGAGTTAGCTATGAAATTGCTATTAAAACCAAGCCGTCTCACAGACATGGTAGTCCCAAACAGTCACAAAGAATATAGAGAATTTAAAATGGTAGAAACATCAGGTGCTGATTATAATTATTTAGGTTGCAGACTACCCATAAATTCTCAGCCCTGGGGGGATGGTACTTTGAAAGATATCTATAAATTATTTTCAGTAATTGAAAATAATAGCTAAAAAGGGAAGAATTTATTACATTGTTGAATATTTACATTTTTGATACTGTTATTAATCTATTGTCTAACTGACACATTCAGAGGAAAACATAGTATTAAAGAGGTATAAAAAGTCTTCCAAAATTTTCTATATAGGAAAATAAAAGTAACCATTTTTTTCATAAATAACTTGAAAAAATGTATTATTTTGCTGTGAGAAACTAACATAGAAAAGGAGAACAAAAAATTACTCTAGCATGACTAATTAAGACTCCAATTAAATAGTTACCAATTCCCACAGTCAAATAATTGTCGTAATAATTCAATAGGAGGTTGAGCTCCATATTGCTCCAATGCAGGCATATTCATGTCATCTATAAAAATTATACACTTCTTTCCCATTGGTGGTCCAAAGACTCCTTTGCGTCTTTTATCCAATCTAGCCATAATAATGTTCTAAAATATAAAGAAGAAAGTGTAGTAACCATACTTAACACCAAAAATAAAAGGAATTTAAGTCTAATTATATAAAGAAATAATGTCAAGCAACATTATGTACATGTGTTTATTTAAATTTATTCACTTTTTGAGTGATAGCCAAGTTCATGTTCAACATCATTCTAAAAGCACTTATTGAAATCCTTCTATGTACTAAGAATTGTTACATACATGCATGTTATATATTTATATTGTACACACATGCACATAATAATACACACAAAATAATTTTCTTATTGGATACCCAAACATAGCAATTAAATTTACTGCCTAAAAGCACTAATCTAAATTTTTAAAATTTTGAGATTAAGGGAACTTTAGAGGTTCAAAACAATGGAAATGAGTCCCACAGATCAAGAGAGATCAGACAAAATAAATATAGGGATAGATAATAAAAATGGTGATTAGAAAAGGCCTCAGGCAATACTGTCATCTTGGCACTTTGGGGGGTAAAAGGTGGAATGTACAGCTACATGATTCTTGTCACAGAAGGTCTATAATAGTCCATGGTTTGAAAGATCTTTCATAGACAGAGCTTCTATAAGCAGTAAATGTTCTTAAGGATCATCTAGGAGAGTCTGGAAAGTTCTCTCTCCTTTGGCTCTCTCTCCTCTGACCCCTCTCTTAAAAACTCCATCCTCCAGTTAAGAAATCAACTGTTGCTTCTTCTTGGGCTTAAAAAGAAAGATGACAAATCTCAACAATACAGCATTAGTGTAAGTATGTTCTCTCAAATATTTGTCCTCAAAACCTCACTTTTACAACTTACTTATAATGCCAAAAATTAGTTTTGATGTTTTATTTAAATTCATAGAAAATTTACACAGCTTCTCATTTACACTAATCAAATAAGGCAAAAAAAAAAAAGTAATAACTATAGACCCATGTTTCTTGTGTTAAACTAACCTGAACCTGGTTGGCACTGGTCCGTGCAGAGAAATTAACATAAAAAGGAAAGTACTTATCCTTTTCCAAGTGATTCATTAACTTATCCTTCACATACACTGATTTTCCTGTACCCGTCGGACCCACAAAAAGCAGTGGCCTTTAGGAGAACAATGAACATATCATTCAAAGGGGAGAAGGTCAGAATACATTTCTACTAAGGGAAGTTGGAATTAGTTGAAAATGTAAATAATAATCAAATCATCATCTAAAACCTCACATTTTAATCTATCATTATTATATCATGAAAGACTAGTAAAGTAACTATTGGCACATATTTATGCCTACTTTTACTGGGACTTCAGTAACAACTTTTATTTAAAGAGATGTAACATTGCAATATGCAAACACACCCCTAAAACAAGTGGTAACATGCTTAAATTTTCAGAAAAGAAAGACAAAGTTTGTCTACTTAGAAAAGTAATGTAATTGTATTTTTTTAGTTAGAAGTACAGGCAACAAGGTGCTATGTGGAATAAACCAATGACATGGTGACAATAAGACAGGTTTAGGTTATTTTACAGTTATTTCAATAGCATAAAGTTTGTGTGAGAAACTAAATGACAGTGAATTCTAAAGCTAACAGTTATGTATACCTGTTAAGCATTTTAGAATCTAATCAGAGTTACTAACTGAAAATACTTGTCTAAAAGCAAACTCTAAGGAATTCTCCATTCAGTGGGACCTCAAAAAGGGCTTCTCATTCTTAAGTGATCATAACTAATTTGAAAGTGAAAACAATCTTATGAGTTTACGTTCACAGAACTCTTAAGAAATCCAAGTTTGAGAAATAGTGAATTAAAAATTAGGTGTTGTCACTTTGTGTGATAATTTGGCACTAACTATACACTATATAAAGACAAACACAAAAGGCTGTCACTAAAACTAAGCAACAGCATTCAGTCAAAAGGGGTCACCTAAATAACCCAAATAATGCTAATATTAATTTTTAAAATTATCATTGAAGTATAAGCATAAAACTGAAGTTCTTTTAGAACTTCAGTAACTCCTGAGATTCATCAATGTGTCCCAATCTGAGTAACACTCGCCTTATGAAACTATTTATGAAAACAATTTTAGTAAATAAAATATTGTTATTAATTTGTGGTCAATGGACCAAATGAAGAAATTCTTAGACAATATTCAGAGAACCTGTGAACTATGATTATAAAAAGGTTATATCTTTACTTTCACTATCTTTAACTAAAGTGGAGCAATTATATTAATAGTACCTGCGTCTTTGTCACCAATAGAAATCACAGACATTACACTAAATACTATAATTGCTAGTGATAAATCAAAATATTAGTTATACCAAGACTTTTACCAAATTATGAACTATTGCTAGATCACATTATTTAAAGAAGTATTAATAAAGAAGCAAATATATTGCTACTATAGCCCAAATTTTTTCAACATTTTAATAAATGCATTTCAATATATGGTGTCCTTCGTAATCCTACATTTATATTACTCATTTAAAAGCATTATTCTGACAAATGGTTCACAGCATAAAAGAACTCCCATACTAGAATTCTGTGGAATTGGTCAGTGCCTTCCTTGCTCAAAAATGTTTTAAATATTAGTCCCTGAATGCAAAATGCAACTACAAAATAGGGATAAAATAACATTCCCTCATAAGCTATTTTTTCTGTTTTTTTTTAATTAAAAGAGATAAAATTGCCACAAAATTCATTCAGAAACAAGTTCTTTATAATCAACAAACCATTACTTTTATGCATATTATGTAAGTTTCCCTAGTTCAAAAATATTAATGATAAATTATGCCTCATGATTTAAAAGAGAAATGACTATAAAATATTATTAATGAAGTTGATATAGATATGCCTATAGTATATGCTACGCTTTTGATCAGTCTAATGTACTCTTTTTTAAAATTTTATTTTATTTTAACTGTTGTTCAAGTAGTTTTCTGCCTTTACCCCCATCCCAGTCCACCCCCTAATGTATTCTTTTTTGATGTGCTCTTCTAATTTAAGTCTGAGTTTTGCATGTTCACCTTAAGTTATGAAGAACTAGAATAGGATATACTTGAAAAATACTAAATATAATGGAAGAATGTGGATAATGGTTAGTCTGACCTCAGGAGTACAGTGAGTCTTTGAGTAGAATGCATACCTATTTAATAATAACACTGATTTTTAATCTGTTACAAATAAAAGAAATATAAGGTAGCTTATGAGGCAACGAAGTATGATGACAAAGGCTTTGTAGTGGGCAATAAGAAACTTGGATTCTAAGTTTGCCATTAACCAGCCTCCACTATGGACAGGCCCCCAGGGTCTCAGTTATCAGGAAACGAACGACCTAAAAGTTTACTTTAAATATCTTATGATCCCAATAGAATGACACTGTTATGTTTAAAGTATATAAAAATTTCTTACTTTGCATAAGTAATACTCAAATTCATTAGAAATGTATATCTAATTGTGTCCATTGTAGGGACTATGATATCTTGAATCTTGACAGATTTATCTCCTAAATTAGTACTTTTAATTAATTCATTCCAATGGAGCCAGCGACCTCGGTTTTTCAACTACAAGAGAACATAAGTTTCAAAATATTATAACCATGTGCTTGTTATCTGGAAGGCTCTTTTTAACACAGTTATCATATTTGCTTCTAAAAATGTTATAGTCTTTCTGCTTTTTAGTGTGAAGAAATAGTTTCATTCAAAATAGTGTACAAAACATTTTAAAGTCATGAAGCAGCTTAGTAAACACCCATGAATACACCATCCAACTAAAGAAATATTTTTCTTTAAACTTTCCTTTTCAATGATAATGTGAACAATGTAATTAAATTTAGTTATCACAAATTCAAAATATCTAGAATTTCAGATATTTTTGCCTCTATATCCTTTTAACACTCCAACCTTTCCAAAACACCTTTAAAATGTCCTTAAGCATACATCAAGTATTTATTTGAGAGGTACAGTGATATAGCTCAAGTTACAATTTACAGAAGTTTGACTTCACATTTTCATATATTAAAGGGATAATAATCTAACTAGAAACAAAGTATCATGTGAACTCACTATATTTGTTTCTCTAAAATTCTTCTCTTTCACAATTTGATCCAGGTGGATATTCAGCAAGGACATATCAAAAAGGCTGATCTGACTGTTACAGTATTGAAATTCTTCTGAACCAGTAGCTAAATAGTAGCTGTCCTGTCACAATGAATACCTCACTAATACATGTTCCCCCCACTCCTCCTCCACCATTATCTTCCTCTTCAGGTCGCTACACCCTTCCCCAAAGATCCCAAGGTCTCCTACCATCAAGAAACAAAGGGGTTAAGGTACTGACTTCTGGCCAATACCTTAGGTAGATATAATTTGCCTCCTCACACAACCAAAAGAAGGACAACAACCAATTAAAAAAAGAGAACAAAACAACCAGAACTGCCAGAAAATTAAACTGTGTGAAAGTCCAACAACCAAGGAGTTGAAGAAGAAACATTCATCCAGACTGGTGTGCTGAGATGAATAAATATGGCCCAAATGAAAGAACAGATCAAAACTCCAGAAAAAGAACTAAGCAATGAAGAGATAGCCAACCTATCAGATGCACAGTTCAAAACACTTGTATTTGGGAGGTTCACAGAAATGGTTGGCTATAGTCACAAAATAGAGGAAAAAGTGAAGGCTATGCAAAATGAAAAAAAGAAAAACAAAAGGAGCCAATAGTGAAGGGAAGGAAACTGGCACTAAAATAAACAATTTGGAACAGAAGGAAGAAATAAACATTAAACCAAAAAAGAATGAAGAAGTAAGACTTCAAAAAAATGAGGAGAGGCTTAGGAACCTCTGGGGCAACTTTAAACGTCCAACATCTGAATCATAGGGGTGCTAGAAGGAGAAGAGGAAGACCAAGAAATTGAAAACTTACTTGAAAAAATGATGAAGGAGAACTTTCTCAATGCTACTACAGAAATAGACTTCCAGGAAGTCCAGGAAGCACAGAGAGTCCCAAAGAAGTTGGACCCAAGGAAGAAAACACCAAAGCACATCATAATTACATTACCCAAGATTAAAGGGAAAGAGAAAACCTTAAAAGCAACAAGAGAAATTGAGACAGTTACCTACAAATGAGTGCCCATAAGACTCTCAGCTGATTTCTCAAAAGAGACCTTATAGGCAAGAAGGTGCTGGAAAGAAGTATTTGAAGTCATGAAACAACCTACAACCAAGATTACTCTATCCAGCAAAGCTATCATTTAGAATGAAAGGGCAGATAAAGTGCTTCCCTGGTAAGGTCAAGTTAAAGGAGTTCATCATCACCAAGCCCTTATTTTATGAAATGTTAAAGGGACTTATCTAAGAAAAAGATGATCAAAACTATGAACAGTAAAGTGACAGCAAACAGACAACTATCAACAACTGGACCTTAAAAAAATAACTAAGCAAACAACTAGAACAGAAACAGATTCACAGAAATGGAGATCACATGGAGGGTTATCAGTGGAGAGGGGGAGGGAAGAGAATGGGGGAAAAGGTACAGGGAATAAGAAGCATAATTTGTAGGTACCAAATAGATAGGGGGAGGTTAAGAATAGTATAGGAAATGTAGACGCCAAAGAACTTATATGTGTACAACCCATGGACATGAACTAAAGGGGGAGGGTATGCTGGTGGGAGATGGGGTGCAGGGCAGAGGGGGAGAAAGGGGAGAAAAAATGGAACTGTAATAGCATAATCAATAGAATGTACTTAAAAAAAAAAAAAAAGAAACAACGGGGTTAAAACCTGGAAAAGTATGGTATCTCTTGGACCTTACTTCAGTACTATGGCTGGCAGCTAAGAATCCTTAACTATTTTTTAGCAAATTGTATTTTAAGGGTAGCAATTTTGCAAGGTTGGCTAAATGTTTTATATTGTTAATATTTTAGGTTTCAGCTTTTATTTATTCAAAGTTATATATGCACATATTATAAAGAATTTTACAAAGATAAGAAAAACTGCAGTTGTGCTTACCTCCTCTTACTGCTGTATTAAAATTAAAACTATAGAACAACCACCTTTGAAAACCACCTGAAGACTCACTGAACAGTACTCCTATAACTAGGGATACAAAGAAAAAGCCACAGAGAGACGTGATATGAGCTGCTTCCACATCCACATGTGATGATTAAGAATCAGGAGGCATATCTTGACTGCAGAAGTCCCCCCTGAGGAGAAAGGGGACCCACTCCACACCAGACTCCCTATCTGGACCACCAATGCCAGGGAAGGGAACCCTCACAACATCTGGCAATGAAAATCAGTGGGGATTCTGTGAAGATGAGACAGGGCTCCTGGAGACACAGGTATCTGCTTATAGGGCCTGAACACAGACTCACTCAGAAGCATTTTAAAGCAGCTCAAAAAGTTTGAGGGACACATAGGGAAGAACTGAATTGTATGGTTTCAGAGCCAGGGATGGAAGGGCAGCTCTGTCCTGGATAGAAGTGTTGGCAGATGAAATTGTTTCCTTCTAGAGCCCTCCCACACCCAGCCTGCAGGCAAAGGAGGGCTCCACATCTGAGTCTCCATCAAATTGACTATTTGCTCCATGCTGGGGATTCCCTGGAAACGTGCCTCACTCAACTCATTCACAGGCCCAGAACTCTTTTGGCAGCTCTTCTTCACAAGTGTCCAGTGTCAACTGGTGCTGTGGACTTTCCTAAAATCTCTCAAAGGTCTACAAACCACATACAAACAGCGACAAGTCTTGACTTGCCCCTTACCACTTGCTAAGTGGCCCCAAGGCTAGCACTATGGCAGCTGACCTGAGTCTTTAGCTGACCCTCTCAGCCCAGCACAGGTGACAACCATTTGCAGATCACTTCATAGCTCCTCCCAAGTTGCCCAGGACTAGACACAGGCAACAGCACACCTTGGCCTGAAGCAGAGCCTCTCCCAAGATGGCTCAAAACCAACACACTCAATGGCTGGCTTCAGACAACACCAGAACACTATCCAATTAGCTCCACAAACAACATATCCAAAGGGTAGGCTTGGCAGGGACCAGAGCCCTGCTAAAGTGAATCCTGCTCCTTGGGGTCAGCCCCTGAACAGCTCATCATTGTCATTTCTTGTAGCCAGTCAGTCTGAGGGTCAAGCCCACCCCCTGATGTTTTAAGAGCAATCAAGCCTCAACTATTGCAGAAGCACACACAACCCACACAAGGCATAATCCTGGAGCATCCAGTTCAGGTGACTAAGAAGACTGCATTACTGGGCCCATTGAACTCACAACGTAAAACCACTCCACCAAGACCAGGAGAATTAGCAGATCTACCCAACACAGTCAAACTTCGCTTCTCAAATGTCTCCCATCTCAAATAATTTGGTTCTTGACCAAGTTACTCATGGAAAAAATGTTTTGGTTATCAAACAAAACTTCAGTTCTCAGCCTGACAAACCTTTCATTTTGATACTGTTACATAAGGACCTGGGAGTTATAGGGTCCCTCTGTCGCAGCAGATTCTTTGTCCACCACCAGGAAATTATGCCTCTCAATACCAGAGTATGGAGAAAAGGAAAGGAACTATTTATTAAAAAGTTATACAGATTTAGAGTAATGGCAGAATGTCACCATTAAATAGTCAAAGTCCCTTAAAATGCCCACAAACACATGCAGTCCTTCCTTCCCCCTTTTGCCCAGTTAGGCCAGTCAGCAGTACTTCTATTTCTCAGGAAAAAAAATAGAAGTCCATGACTCAGATAGCATCCAGTTCCTCTCAGTGGTCTGTGCTTGGCTGGCAGGCCTCCTGTGGTTCCCAGGACCATCAGCTGTACCACCAGGATCTCTTGTTCTTAATCCAAACCCACATGGCACCTTCTCATGGTCCACCAGGAAGAGTCCTTTTACTCCTTTCCTCCCCACAATGTCTCTCCTGCATTCTTACAAACTGCTAAGAGAGGACTCTGCATGGTTGCTACATCTTGCTTTCATGCTTCCTAAGCCGTGTGGTAAAGGGAGCCCCAAAACTTCATGGTTAGCCCCTACACAGCTATGGCATCTGGGTTTAAATCCCTGAAGGAATCTTCCTCTGCAAACCCAGTTTCGACTCCTCCCACAAACGGCTACACCTGCCAACACTCCCATACATTTCCAGCATTTCTTGGCTGCCATAGTTAGTCTGTGCCGGTGTGGCCCTGTGGCATGGAGCAAACCACCTCCAAGCTCTCACACAAGTGCTATAAAGGGGAACTGCCTCCAAGTTATGGCATGGGTTAAAGTCACTCCCATCTCCCTGGTTCAAAGCATGGCTACAGCTACTTAACAGTTATCTATGAAGCTAGCCAGCAGTTATAGACATGTAAAATAAACATTTTTGCATATCAGGTAGGAAGCTGGCCAACTGTTGATAAGCAGAATAACTCTTAATGAGCCTGCTCCATGTGTCCCATCCCACAGTCCAGACTTGTGGGGGTGGGGATATTCTATATTTTTATATTTCCTGGACACCCAAGTTCTGGATCCTGTTACAAATCTTTCATTTGGGAGAATCTGGCTGCACCCTGTTACAATACCTGTATAAACAATCTTGTCTCTTAGTTGATAAAAAAAAAGAGAGAATGCTGAAGATTAGTATGATTTGGTTTTTGAAAAAATTGCTTCTTGAACAGCCTTCCAGACTGAATTATGTTCAAGAACCAAGGTTTCACTGTACTTAGAAACAAACACAAGAAGCCCACCAAAATGAGGAGGGAGGCAAATACATGTCAATATGAAAGAACAGGACAAGACTTGAGGAAAAGTCCAAACAAAATGGAGACAACCAATCTACCAAATACAGAATTCAAAACACTTTATAAGAATGCTCAATTAAAAAAAAAAAAAGAAGTACTCAATGAATTTAAGGGTACAATAGATGAACTCAGTGAGAACTCCAACAAAGAGATGGGAAGCATAAAAATGGAGATAAAAAACAACAGAAAAAGAGCCCTGGCTGGCGTAGCTCAGTGGCTTGAGTGCAGGCTGCAAACCAAAGCATCACAGGTTCGATTCCCAGTCAGGGCACATGCCTGGGTTTCAGGCTGCGGCCCCCAGCAACCACACATTGATATTTCTCTCTCTCTTTCTCCCTCCCTTCCCTCTCTAAAAATAAATAATAAATAAAATCTTAAAAACAAAAACAACAACAGAAAAAGAAGCAGTTAGAATAAAGCAGTTAAAATACATTTACTGAAATGAAGAATACATTAGAGGACATGAAGACAAAAAAAAAAAAACAATTAAAAAATGGGCAAAAGACTAGAATAGACACTTCTCCAAGGAGGACATACAGAGGGCCCAAAGACACATGAAAAGATGCTCAGCATCACTAGCCATCAGGGAGATGTAAATTAAAAACACAATGAGATACCACCTCACACCGTTGAGAATGGCCAACATAAATAAATCAACAAACAAGTGTTGCAGAGGATATGGAGAAAAGGGAACTCTAGTGCACTGTTGGTGGGAATGCAGACAGATGCACCCACTGTGGAAAACAGTATGGAATTTCCCCAGAAAACTACACATGGAACTGCCTTTTGACCCAGCAATTCCACTGCTAGGATTATACCCTAAGAGCCCTGAAACACCAGTCCAAAAGAACCTATGGGCCCCAATATTCATAGAAGCACAATTTACAATAGCCAAGTGCTGGAAGCAACCTAAGTGCCTATCAGCAAATGAGTGGATCAAAAAACTATGGTACATTTACACAATGGAATTCTATGCAGCAGAGAGGAAGGAGGAGCTCCTACCCTTTGCAATAGCATGGATGGAGCTAGAGAGCATTATGCTAAGTGAAATAAGCCAGGCAGTGAGGGACAAATACCATATGATCTCACCTTTAACTGGAACATAATCAACAAAAGAAAAAAGCAAACAAAATATAACCAGAGTCATTGAAATTAAGAATAATCTAACAATAGCCAGAGGGGACGGGGGAGGGGATGATGGGGAGAAGGATTTTCAGGAACTATTATAAAGGACATATGGACAAAACCAAGAGGGAGGTTGGGGAGAAAATACAGAAAACTGTAACTGAACAACAATAAAATAATTTAAATAAAAAATAATACATTAGAGGAAATCAACAGTAGGTTAGATGAAGTGGAAGACTGAATCAGTCATTTGGAAGACTAGGTAGAAAAAGAAAAAACAGCCAATTGTGACAGCAAAAAGGAAAAAGAATTTTTAAAATGAGCATAGTTTAAAGGACCTCTCGGACACCAAAGGTACCAAGATTCTTGTTATAGGGGTATCAGAAGGATAAGAGAAAGAGTAAGGGGTTAAAAACTATTTGAAAAAACAATGACAGCAAACTTCCCCAACCTGGTGAAGGAAAAAAACACACAAGTCCAGGAAGCACAGAGAGTCCCAAACATGATGAACCCAAAGAAGCCCAAGATACTTCATAATTAAAATGCCATATGTTAAAGTAAAAGAGAATCTTAAAGCAGTAAGAGAAAATCAGTTACCTACATGAAGCTTGACAGATGATTTCCCCCAAAAAAAGCTTTCAGGCCAGAAGGAACTGGCACAAAATATTCATAGTCATGAAAAGCAAGGACTTATAACCAAGATTACTCTACCCAGTAAGGCTATCATTTAGAATTAAAGGAGAGATTAAAAAAAAAAAAACAGCTAAAGGAGTTTATCACCACAAAACCAATATTACAAGAAATATTAAAAGGACTCCTTTAAGAAGAAGATGGAAAAAATAAAAATATGAATAATAAAATAGCAATAACTGCATAACTATCAATAATCACTTTACTTTTAAAATGATTTTCTTTATTTAGTTTTAGAGAGAAGGAAAGGGAGGGAGAAGGAGAGGGAAAGAAACATTGATGTGCATAAGAAACATCAATTGGTTGACTCTCACATACCTCTAGCCAGGTAAGTGGTGTACAACTCAGGCATGTGCCCTGACTTGGAATTGAACCAGTGACCTTGTGGTTTGTGGGATGATGCCGAACCCACTGAGCCAAGCCAGTCAGGGTTCAATAATCACTTTAAATGCAAATGGAATGAATGTTCCTATCAAAAGACAAAGGGTAGCTGAATGGAAAAGAAAACAAGACCCATACATAGACTGCCTACAAGAGACTCACTTCAGATCAAAACACACACAGACTCAAAGGAATAGGAAAAGATATTTCATGCAAATGGAAATGAAATAAAAAGCTACAGTAGCAAAATTTATATCTGACAAAATAGACTTTAAAAGAAAGGCTATAATAGACAAAGATGGACATTTTATAAGGATAAAGGGAACAATCCATCAAGAATATATCACCCTTGTAAACACTTGTGCAGCCAACATAGGAGTACCTAAATATGTGAAGCAAATATTGATGGATACAAAGGGAGATATGAACATTAATACAATCATAGTAGTAGAATTTAACACCCCACTGACATCAATGGATAGATTTTCCTGATAGAAAATTAACAAGGAAACAGCAGCCTTAAGTGACATATTAGACCAAATGGATTTAATTTACATTTTTGGAGTATTTCACCCCAAAATAGGATATACATTCTTTTCAAGCACACATAGTACATTTCCCAGAATAGACCACATGTCAAACTACTGAACAAGTCTCAATAAGTTTAAGAAAATAGAAATCATATCAAGCATCTTCTTCAACCACAATGGTATGAAACTATTGATAGAAATCAATTACAAAAAAAAATTTAAAACAAAAGAAACACATAAGGGCTAAATAACATGCTATTAAATAATAAATGGCTTAACAATGAGCTCAAAGGAGAAATCAAAGATACTTTGAAATAATGAAAATGAAAACATAATGACCTAAAATCTAAGGGACACAGCAAAAGTAGTCCCAAGAAGGAAATTCATAGTAATACAAGGATACCTTTGAGACACAAGACAAATCTCAAATAAACCTAAGGGACTCAAAAAAAGAACAACAAACAAAGCCCACAATGAGGAGAAGGAAGTAAATAAAGACCAGAGCAGAAATAAACAAAGGAAAAATAAAAGGATCTATAAACCAAAGCTGGTTCTTGGAAAAAAATAAGCAACAAAATTGATAAAACTTTAACCAGATTCATCAAGAAAAAAGAGAAGGGAGCCAAATAAAAAGAATCAGACATGAGAGAGAAGTGACAACTGACACCACAGAAATGCAAAGGATTATAAGAAAATACTTTAAATAATTATATGTTAACAAATTGGAAACATGGAAAAATAAATAAATTCCTAGAAATATATAATCATTCAAGAATGAATAAAAAATAGAAAATCTGAACAGACCAATAACAAAATAGAGTAAATAATTTTTAAGAACCTGCCAACAAACATAAGTCCTGAACCAAGTGGCATCACGGTTGCATTTTACCAAACATTCAAACAAAAATTAACACCTATCATTCTCAAACTATTCCAAAAAGTTGAAAGGAGGATGGCTCACAGCTCATTTTCCAAGGTGAGCATTATTCTGATTCCAAAACCAGACAAAGATATTACAAAAAAAGAAAAAGAAAATCATATGCCAATTACCAAATGAACATAGATGCAAAATCCTCAACGAAATATTAGTAACTGTATTCAGAAATACATTTAAAAGATCACATGCCATGATCAAGTGGGATTTTTCCCTGACTTGCAAGGTTGGTTCAATATCCAGAAATCAATAAATGTGGTACACAACATAAACAAATAAAGGACAAAAATCATATGGTCAAATCAATAGATGCAGAAAAAGCATTTGACCAAATTCAACATCCACTTATGACCATAACTCTCAGCAAAGTCGGAACAGAGACAACATACCTCAATATAATAATGGCCATATACTCATATGACAAACCCACAACTAACATCATATTCAATGGGGAAAACCTTAAAGCATTTTCCTTAAGATTGAGAACAAGATAAAGATGTCCATTTTAACCGTGTTTATTCAACATAGTATTATAAGTCCTAGCCACAGAAATCAGACAAAATTTTAAAAAATAAAAGTCATCCAAATTAGAAAGGAAGAACTAAAACCATCATTTTTTTTGTAGATGATACATAATGTTGTGTAAAGAACTCTAAAAAGTCCACCAAAAACTATATAACTGATAAATTCATCAAGTACCAGGATACAAAATTAATAATAAAAAATCTGTTGCATTTCTATACACTACTATCATAAAGAGAAATTAAAAATACAATCACATTTACAATTATATCAAAAGGAATAGAATACTTAGCAATAAATTTAACCAAGGATATAAATGACCTATACTCTGAAAATTATAAGGCATTGAAGAAAGAAACTGAAGATACAAATAATGGAAGTATATACCATGCTCAAGGATAGGAAGAATTAACATACTTAAAATGTTGATACTACTCTAAGCAAGCTATAGATTCAGCGCAATCTCTATCAAAATATCAATGGCATTTTTCACAGAACTAGAACATATAGTTATAAAATTTATATGAAACCATGAAAGACTCAGAATAGCTAAAACAATCTCAAAAAAGAGAAACAAGTTAAAGGTATCACACTACCTGATATCAAACAGTACTTCAAGGCTATAGTAATCAAAACAGCATGATATTGGCATAAAAACAGACATATAGATCAATGGGACAAAAAACAGATTCCCAGAAATAAACCCACACCTACATGGTCAAGTGATTTATGACAAAGGAAGCAAGAATATACAATGGGGTAAAGATGATCTCTTCAATAAATAGTTATCAGAAAACTGGACAGATACATGCAGAAAGAGAAACTAGACCACCTTCTTACACCATATACAAGAATGAATTCAAAATGGATTAGATTTAAATGTAACCCCTGAGACCATAAAACACCTAGATGAAAACATAGGCAATAAACTCTCTGACATAGCTCTTAGTAATTTTTTGTTTTTTGGATGTATTTCCTCAGGCAAGGGAAACAAAAGAAAAAATAAACAAATGGGACTACATCGAACTAAAAAGTTATTTTACAGCAAAGAAAACCATAAAAAAAACCCTCAAATAGACAACTTACTGGATGAGAGAAGATGTACATCCAATAAGGGGTTACTATCCAAAGTATGTAAAAAACTCATACAACCTAACACACACACACACACACACACACACACACACACACACACACAATGCCTCTGATTAAAAAATGGCCAGAGGGCCTGACATGGAAAACCAGTATGGTGGTTCCTCAAAAATTAAAAACAGTGCTATCATATGACCCAGAAATTCCATTTCTGGGTATTAATCTGAAGAAATCCAATACATTAATTCCAAAAGACATATGCAACCCTATGTTCATTGTTGCAATATTACAATAGCCAAGATATGGAAGCAATCTAAATATCATCAATAGATGAATGGGTAAAGATAGCATGGTGCATATATGCAATGGAATATTACTCAGCCATTAAAAAGAATGCAATCTGGGAACTTCCAGCCAAGATGGAAGCATAGGTAGACACACTGTGCCTCCTCACACAACCAAAACAAGAACAACAATTAAAAAAAAAAAAACAACCAGAACTGACATAAAATCAAACTGTATGGAAGTCCAACAACCAAAGAGTTAAAAAAGACATATTCAACCAGACTGGCACATCAAGACAAAAAAGATGGCCCAAAAGAAAGAACAGATCAAAGCTCCAGAAAAAAATACAACCAAGCAACAAAGAGGTAGCCAACATATCAGATGCACAGTTCAAAACACTGGTAATCAGAATGCTCACAGAACTGGTTGAATTTGGTCACAAATTAGATAAAAAATGAAGGTTATATTAAGTGAAATAAAGCAAAAAGTACAGGGAACGAATAGTGATGGGAAGGAAACTGGGATTCAAATCAATACAGTGGACCAGAAGGAAGAAAGAAACATCCAATCAGAAAAGAATGAAAAAACAAGAATTCAAAAAAAGTGAGGAGAGGCTTAGGAACTTCCAAAACATCTTTAAACTCTCCAACATCCGAATTATATGGGTAGCAGAAGGAGAAGAGGAAGAGAAACAAGTGGAAAACTTATTTGAACAAATAATAAAGGAGAACTTACCCAATTTGGATAAGGAAATAGACTTCCAGGAAGTCCAGGAAGCTCAGAGAGTCCCAAAGAAGTTGGACCCAAGGAAGAAAACACCTAGGCACATCATCATTACATAAGCCAAGATAAAAATGAAGGAGAGAATCCTAGAAGCAGCAAGAGTACAGGAGACAGTTACCTACAAAGGAGTTCCCATCATACTGTCAGCTGATTTCTCGAAAGAGACCTTACAGACAAGAAGGGGCTGGAAAGAAGTATCCCAAGTCATGAAAGGCAAGAACCTACATTCAATATCCAGCAAAGTTTTCATTTAGAATGGAAGGGCAGATAAAGTGCTTCTCAGATAAGGTCAAGTTCAAGGAGTTCATCATCACCAAACCCTTATTATATGAAATGTTAAAGGGACTTATCTAAGAAAAAGAAGATAAAAAACATGTACAGTAAAATGAAAGCAAACTCACAATTATTAACAATCACACCTAAAACAAAAACAAAAACAAACTAAACATACAACTAGAACAGGAACAGAACCACAGAAATGGAGATCACATGGAGGGTTAGCAACAGGGTAATCAGAGGGGGAGAGAGGGGTAAAAGGTACAGAGAAGTAGCATAGATTGTAGGTAGAAAATAGACAGGGGAGGGTAAGAATAGTATGGGAAATGTAGAGGCCAAAGAACTTCTATGTATGACATATGGAAATGAACTAAAGGGGGGGAATGTGGGTGGGAGGGGGTGTACAGGGTGAAGGGGAGTAAAGGGGGGAAAATGGGACAACTCTAATAGCATAATCAATAAAATGTATTAAAAATGCCATCTTCCCATTTGCAACAACGCAGATGGATCTAGAAAATATTCTGCTAAATGAAGTAAGTCAGAGAAAGACAATTACCATATGATTTCACTTATATGTAAAATTGAAAAACCTGAATAAACAAACAAAACACAAACTCACAGATTGAGAAAACAAATCAATCCTTGCCAGATGGGAGGGGGTTGGGATGAGTGAAAATGTTTATGAAAATGAGCGAAATGAGTGAAAAGGGATTAAGAAATACAAATTGGGAGAGAGAAGATGGTGGCCAAGTAGGTGGAAGCTGAGTCCACTAGCTCTTGCCCCTCACTCAGATTCTCAGCTTATCTTCTTACAACTTGAACAATCAACTGAATTGCTGACATGACATTTTGAAGCCAAGGAGTACTGAAGACACTTTACAATGGGTGGTAAGGACATTTTATAAGTGGAAAAGGAAAAAATACCCCATGCATGGCACCTACAGCCATGGAGAGACTAGTTAGAAGTTGCAGGTTTCTGACTCCCTCACCTCCCAGGACAGGGAAACCTCAGGAAACTAGGCCGGGATAGAGGCTACACATACACAGCAGGCAGCATGTGCATAGCTACAGAGCCAAATGCCAACCAGGAGTATGCCAGAGAGAGAGAGGGACTTTGTCTCCCACAAGGATCAGGGGCTATACCTGGGTCACACAGAGGCAGACTGTAGCCATTGGTGACTGTGAAAGACATTTAGCTTTTTGGAGAGGTGGTGTATGTGATGAACTGGATAGTACTTGGTACTGAAGTGGGTGTGCCACAGACAGACTTTTTAAAAGGGGAGCTGAAGCATGAGGAGCAGGAACCTTGCGCCATGCTGCTCAGCCAGCAGAGGAACAAGATCAAAAGCACACTTTGCCCCCATAGTATACATCTGGACAGCGAGATCAGAAAGTTGCACAGCAAAGAGACTTCTGGGCCCCAGCCCAGTGTGGTTAGCAAGCCAGGGGTTATACAAAATGGGGAATTCAGGACTGTGTCTACAGCAAGGCAGCAAGGCAGTGGGCTGGGATTTAGACAGGCAAGAGTTGAGCACCTGAGATTTACAGTCCAGAGGAAAACCCTTACCTGGCAGAGTTCAAACCTCTAGGAAGGGAAGGATGTACCCAGCCCCCATGTTCTGCAGGATTACAAGTACCACATCCAGTGGGGAAGCTCTGTAGAACAGGCAGGACAGGCTCAAGAACCCCCTACAGGGTGCATATCAGCAGGCAAAAGACAGGAAAAGGAATGCCAAAAGGGCCAATTTTCTACTTCTCTCAAGAAGGCAAAATATACTGATTCCTAAGGCCCTATTCCACTGAGGCCAGCAAGGCAGAGAGATCAGAAATCAGTTCAGCAAGAGATAATCAGGGCCCCACCCAGCCTCAGCTCACATACAGCTACCATCAGCACCAATCAGGAAAGAGCTGGCCCTCTTACACAGATTGACCCCTCCCTTGAAATGGACAGTAAGTTCATCAGAAATTGTGCGTTATTGGAAATAAGCTGGAACAGACCAAGACAGGTGGTACAGGGGCAGGGAAATCTTCCCAGAAGGCTGAACAGCACCTCCCAATTACAATAAAAGCCCCGTCTAGAGGCAGGTGAAGTTGGTACAAGGGGTATTGCAAGAATGGATGACCCACACCTGTACCTAGAACTTAAAAAAAGCCAGAGCTGGATCCAAAAGGAGAAGACAGAAGGCAAACACCAAACTCTGCTAAAATGAATTCCACTTGGTTCTTCTTCAGAACTTGTGTTATTTTTTTTCTCTCACATAGCCTTTTAACATTTCTTTTTCTTCAGTTGTTTTCCAACTAATTCACTAATTTTTTATCTTTTATTTTTTATTTACATTTTTGTATTTTTATTTCAAATCTCACATTGTAACCTTTCCTTGTCTTACTCAATTTTGCCTTCTTCCTGCCCTTTCTTATTTTTGTTTGAAGTTTTATTTTCCCCCTTTCTATGCCTTGTTCCTATTCCTTATTCTTACTATTTCTCCACCATCTATCCTCTGAAAATCACTTTTCTTTCTTTTAGTCTGCTCACATTCTTTTTTCCCTTTCTTGTAATAGTCTTATTTTCTTTCTACCTTTATTATTTGTTGTTTGTTTGGCATGGATATTGTGATTATTGCTGTTTTTCTTCAATGTTATTCCTATTTCTTCACTATTTTTTTAATTTCAAATCTTATAGATTACTCTCCCCCTGTCTTACTCCATTTTGCTTTTGTCCTGTTCATCCTTATTTGAATTAGGAATTTTATTTTTTACCTTTCTTAGCCAGGATTCTATTCCTCACTCTTATTATTTCTCTTCCCTCTTTCTTTCCAAAATCATTATTCTTTACAGTAGACATATCATATCATCTTTGCTCTTTCTTATAATACTCTTATTCTCTTTCTTCTTTTATTAATCTTTGCTCACCTGTGGTTCTTATTGACCCTGTTGTGGTATTTTTTTCAAGTTTGTTCCTGTTGATTTGCTATGTTTTTAAAATTTTATTTCAAAACCTTATGTTATACTCTTCCCTTTTCTTAGTTCATTTTCCCATCTCCTTTTCTTTTTACTTATGTTTTAAAATTTATTTTCTCCCTTTATTCTCCTTTTTTCTATTCCTTAGTCTTATTATTTTTCCTCCCTCATCCCTCTCAAAATCATTTTTCCTTCCTTTAGTCATCTCATATTCTTTTTTCCTAACTTAAAATATTCTTAATCTCTTTTCACCTCTATTAATTTTTGCCCATTTGCTGTCAAAAGTGCTGATGTGGTAAGGGGATGTTTTTGCTGGTGTGGATTTGGTTTTCTGGGTAGTTTTGCTTTGTTCTGCCAGCACTGTACAGCAGCATATAAGACATGGTGTGGGTTGTGACTCTCAGTCAGCCAGCCAGAGGGGAGAACCCACTAATGAATGAACCATCAATATTCAAAGCCCAAGTACAACAAGAGAGCTCACATAAACTGAACAAAGGGCATCCCTAGAGCACCCATCCTAGAAGATCAAAAAGACTGCACCACTGAGTCCCACAGAACTCCTACCACAGAAGGCCATCCCATGAAGACTGGGAGTCAAAACAAAGCAATGTGATACACAGAAACAAACAAACAAAAAATCACCTAAAATGGAGAGACAAAGAAACAACCTCCAATCAAAATGAAAAAAGGAATCCCCACAAAAAGACCTAAATGAAACTGAGGCAAACTATCTATTAGACATAGAGTTCAAAACAATGGATATAAGGATGCTCAGAACTCAGTGAGAACAATGAGGAACTTAGTGGGAACTAATCAGCATGAAAAAGGCCATAGAAACTAAGAGTAAGAACCAGAAGGAAATGAAGAATACAATATATGAAATGAAGAATACACTAGAGGGAATTAGAATCAAGGTAGATGAAGCAGAAAACTGAATCAGTGAGCTGAAAGACAAGGTAGAAAAAAATTCAAAGCAACAAAATGAAAAAGACTAAAAAAAAGAGGATACTTTAAGTGAGCTTCAGAACAACATGAAATGTAACAACATTCATATCATAAGAATACTAGAAGGAGAAAAAGAGCAAGGGATAGAAAACCTGCTTGAAAAAATAATGGCAGAAAACTTCCTTATCTTGGTGAGGGAAAAGTTCAGGAAGCACAGAGGGTCCCAATTAAGATGAACCAGGAAAGGCCAACTCCAAGACACATTATAATTAAAATGGCAAAACTTAAAGACAGAGTGAATTGTAAAGGCAGCAAGGGAGAAACAGGAAGTAACATACCAGGGAGCCCCAGTAAGGCTAGCAGCTGACTTCTCAATAAAGACAATACAAGTCAGAAGGGAATGGAAAGAAATATTCCAAGTAATGAAAAGGAAAGGCCTGCAACCAAGCCTACTCTACCCAGCAAGGCTTTCAATTAAAATAGAAAGCAAAATAAGGAGTTTCCCAGGCAAAAGAAGGCTCAAAGAATACACCTCCACCAAACCAGCACTGCAAGATATGCTAAAGGGACTGCTTTAAGAAGAGGAAGAAAAGGAATGAGAGAGAGAGGAACACAGGTACGAAGGAAGTAAAATGGCAATGAATAAGTACCTATCAATAATAACTTTAAATGTAAATAGATTAAGTGCTCCAATCAAAAGACATAGAATAGCTGAATGGATAAGAAATGACCCACACATATGCTGCCTACAAGAGACCCACCTCAGAATAAAAGACCTACAGAGACAGAAAGTGAAGGGTTGAAAAAAATATTTCAAGCAAATAGACAGGAAAAAAAAGCTGGGTAGCAATACTCATATCAGACAAAATAGACTTCAAAACAAAGGCCATAATGAGGGACAAAGAAGGTCACTACATAATACTTAAGGGAGTTGCTCATCAGTAGGACATAACCCTTGGAAACATATATGCACCCAACAAAGGAGCTCCTAAATATTAAGGAAAATTTTGGAGGACTTTGAGAAGGAGCTTGACAGTATTACAGTCATCGTAGGAGATTTTAACACACCATTGTCAACAACGGATAGATCTTCCAAAGGATCAAGAAGGAAATTCTGGCAATGAAAAAAAAAATTATTTAGATCAACTGGACTTAATTGATATTTATAGAACATTTCATACCAAAGAAGCAGAATATACACTATTTTCAAATACACATGGATCAGTTTCAATGATAGATCACATGGTGGACACAAAACAAGCCTTAACAAATTCAAGAAAACTGAAATCATATCAAGCATATTCTTAGATCACAATGACTTGAAACTGGAAACCAACCTCAAGGAAAAAAACTCAAAAACATTCAAATACATGTAGACTGAATAACATGTTTCTAAATAATGAATGGGTTAACAATGAGATTAAGGAAGAAATCAAACTATCTGAGAACAAATGAAAATGAACACATAACAACCCAAACCTATGGGATACAGAAAAGGCAGTCCAGAGAGGGAAGTTCATAGCAATATAGGCCTACCTAAATAAAAAAGAGAATAATCTCAAACAAACAACTTAACCCTATATCTAAAATGGCCAGATGAGCAACAACAAAGTCCACAGAGAGTAATATGAAGGAAATAATCAAGATCAGAACAGAATTAAATGACATAGAGGCCAAAAAACAATCCAAAGAATCAACAAATACAAGAGCTGGTTCTTTGAAAAGATAAACAAAATTGACAAACCTTTAGCCAGACTCATCAAGAAAAAAAAAGATAAATAAAATCAGAAACAAAACAGGAGGACTAACAACCTATACCACAAAAATACAAAGGATTGTAAGAAATTACTATGAACAACTATATGCCTACAGATTGGACAACCTAGGTGAAATGGACAAATTTCTGGAAACATAAAATCTCCCAAAACCGAATGAAGAAGAACTGGAATGCTTGAACAGTACAATAACAAGCAAAATTGGAGCAGTAATCAAAAATCTCTGGCACACAAAAGCCATGGACCAGATGGCTTCACAGACAAATTTTACCAAACATCAAAGAAAAGCTATCCTTCTCAAACTATTTTTAAAAATTCAAGAAGAGGGAAGACTCCCAATTTCTCTTTATGAGGCCAGTATTATCCTAATTCCAAAACAAGGTAAAGACACAACAAAGAAAGAAAATTATAGGCCAATATCTCTGATGAACATAGATGCTAAAATCCTCAACAAAATATTGGCAATCTGGATCCAGCAATACATTAAATAGATCATACACCACAATCAAGTGGGATATATTCCAGGGATGCAAGAATGGTATAACATTTGCAAATCAGCAAGCGTAATATATCACATAAACAAAATGAAAAACAAAAACACATGTTCACATCAATTAGATGCTGAAAAAGCATTCGATAAAATCCAGCACACAGTTATGATAATAACACTCTGCAAAGTGGGAATAGAGGGAGCAAATCTCAACATAATAAAGGCCATATATGAGAAATCTACTGGCAACATCATACTCAATGGGCAAAAAATAAAAACATTTCCCATAAGATCAGGAACAAGACAAGGGTGCCCACTTTCACAATTCTTATTCAATATAGTACTAATAGTTCTAGCCATAGTGACTAAACAAGAAAAAGAAGTAAAAGGCATCCAAATTAGAAAGGAGGAAGTAAAACTGTTATTATTCACAGATGACATGATAGTGTACATAGAGAACCCTATAGAATCCACCAAACAACTACTAGATCTAATAAGTGAATTCAGCAAAGTAATGAGATACAAAGTCAATATTCAGAAGTCAAATGCATTTTTGTACATCAACAATGAACTATCAGAAAGAAAAACTAAGAAAAATCCTATTTACTATAGCGATAAGAAAAATAAAGTACCTAGGAATACATTTAACCAAGGATGTAAAAGACCTGTACATGGAAAACTATAGAACACTGAAGAAAGAAATTGAGGAAGATACAACTAAATGGAAGCATATTCTGTGCTCATGGACTGGAAAAATTAGTATCATAAAATGTCCATACTACCCAAAGCAATGTATAGATTCAATACTGCTTAGTAATTCTACATTTTACTAATCAGCTCTCTCTTTCAGTTCAAGATAATTATTTCGTTCACTCTTCTCCCTGCAGTATCACTTAATCCTGCATAGGTGGTAATTTTGCCTCTAGTTCCCTGAGCAATAAGAATCCACAAACACCTACCAACCTCCAATTTGCTTGTATCTCTGCACATGTACACTGCCTTCCTCCTTTCAAAAGAGATGGCAAACTAAGCCCATTTCTAACCACATTTTTTCTTATTTCGCAATAATGAACTCTCAGTACCATTTCGAAATCCAACTACATAATCTGAAAATTTAAACAAAATTAAATAAAATGAACCTATATCCGATATTTCATTTTTTAAAGAAAAATGTCAGCTAAGCTACTGTTTTCCTTTTGGGATCTATTCCAGTAGTTTATTCTCCAAAGTAATTGTGTACCTATCAATACAATTAATTGCAGAAATAATTAATAGATGTAGCATTTTAACATTCTTATTGGATTCCCATAAAGAATTCTGCATTTCTCAGCACATGGTGCTTTAATTATTAATCATGTACATCATCCAAATCACATCTATAATGTACAACATATAATATAGAGCAAAATATACCCTGGTGACAATACAAACCAGAGAGGAAAGCTTGAGTTCTTTGCATATGTCACCCAAGATAAAAAAATGAAAACAATATTTAAAAAAATAAAAGGACCTTGAGCAAATGTTTCTGTACTCACCTTTACATAGTTTGGTATGAGAAAATAATTTCTTCCAATTTCCCATCCCATTTTTATGAAAAAAAGAACGAGTCAAGTTCTTCTAGAATAAGGGTTTATGGATGTGTAAGGTAATACTAACATCAGCTTTATAGTTGAGTATTCAAATATAACACTTGCTTTAAAAATCATTCACCCTATTCTGATGAAATTATTAGAGAGGTAAATGAAACATCTTGGTTACTTAGGTTTGAAACCTTGGCATCAAGTTTTCCCTTTTCCCTTTCCATCTCTCATCTCAATAAACTGAAGCCCTAGCAAGGCAAGACATACTTTCTCCAGGATGTTTACAAGAAGCTTATACTCTACTTGGGGAGACTGGGCATATGTATAAAAGCTCATATGATGTCTTGATATAATTTATACTAAGTGAAAAATGACTGTTTTCCAAACTAAGAGACTGGGCATGAATTATGTGTGATCAGTTACCAACTTTCTTTTCCTTTAAACACAAGTTTTAATCTTGTTATTAATCTTTTAACTATACATGTCTTGACATCATCTCTCACATAGAGATTATTACAGTAGCTTCCTAGCAATCCTCTTTATTCCCCAGTTCATGTTGTAGTTCACTGCTAATATACACCTCTGTAAGCATGGCTTTTGGTACTCCCTGCTCAGAAACATGCTAAATCTACCTACTTCAAATCTTATACAGTTTTAATTTCTTTGCTTTGATTTTAAGCCATGGCAGGAACTGGTCACATCCTTACTTTCTATGAGCATCCTCCCTCCTGTTCAATAATGTCAGTATCCTCATAGCTATATGAAAATCTATTGTTTTTGAGCCTTCACTTCTCTGTCTCCTTTCTCACCTAAGCAGCATTCTTCACCTCCCTTACCCTTAAATTTCAGCTTCTCTGTCCTTCAAGTCTCAACTAAGACCCACTTTCTCCATGTTAGTCTCCCAGACTTCATTTCTCTTGCCACTCCCATTCTCTTCTGACACCCATGGCATGTACCACATAGACTAGCACATCTATACAAAAATTACTGAAAAGCTTATTCATCCATTTTGTTCTTTCCAAGTATTACCTCCTAAAAGTCAGGAACTGCATTTTATACAGATTCCACTGCACCCGCACAGTAGTAAATATGTACTAGGATTTATTAGATACATACCCAAGATGTTTATGAACCCTCTATTTGCTGATTTATATTTCTGAAAAGTATGCATTTAAATTAGTATGAAATATATAACTACTGTTTAGTATGATTTCAGTATATTGCATAGTTGTGTATGTAGTATAAAAATAGCCTTCATTTAAAAGATCTCTTACAATAACCTAATAAAAACCTATCATGATAAAAAAATACAAATTGGTAGTTACAGAATAGTCATGGGATGTAAAGTACAGCTTATGGAATACAGTCAATAATATTATAATGACTATGTATGGCGTCAGGTGGGTATAAGACTTATTAGAGGGATCATTTTATATGTTATATAACACTATGCTGTACACTTGAATCCAATATAATATTGAATGTCAACTGTAATTGAAAAACAACCCAGTAGTCTCCCACTACCATTTTCTCCTCTCCAGCAGCAATTACCTTTTGCTCTTTATGGAAGGTTTGATATTTGTCTGAAATTCTTAAAGAATATGCTTCTGTTATCATCTCTTGGTTTTTAGCTTTAGAAATTATTGCATTGACTTCTTACTGTGACTAATGAAGATGAAACTCTCTTTAAGGTAATCTTAAAATTCTGTGTTAGCATGATTTTGGAGAAAGATTTCTGCACTGAAAGTTAAGAGCACTTAGATCAAGTCCTGACTCTTCTAGTCATTTGCCTTTATAGATTTGTTTCTTAATCTATGAATCTTGAGATTTAGATAAAATTGTACCTAGGTTCCACCCAGATCTTATGAATTTGTTAAGTAAAAT
The DNA here is from genome assembly GCA_004024845.1 of Tonatia bakeri. Lineage (NCBI taxonomy): Eukaryota > Metazoa > Chordata > Mammalia > Chiroptera > Phyllostomidae > Tonatia > Tonatia bakeri. The sequence goes on from PVIA01009317.1 coordinate 41,932, forward strand.
TTGCATGAATAAAATAATTATTCAAATGTTGCTGTTTAAAATCATCTTTTTGTAAATCCTTTTTTAAAGTGCAGAAAATAGATTTAATTTAAACATGAAATTGTAGACTATTCTTAAAGTGAGTTTTTCCATCTTCCTACATATTACAGAAGAAGAAACTAAAGAGAAGGAACTAAAATGCTACCCACAGAATGCAAAATAACTCTAGGATGGAAATTTAGGAGTTTTGCCTGCTGATCCAAGACTTTGTGGATAATAACAATCATTTTATGTCATACCTCATACATGTAATCATAGACTAAGCCTTTTTCATCGAAGTTGCATTCCCATTTACCCACAGAGTTAGGCACTGGGTTGCTTTCATCTTTTCCCAATATGATTAATCGTAGGAAAGAATCAAAAACAACACGACCATCTGTATCACAACTTGCTCCAATGGACCAAATCAAAGAAAATATAAAGCAAGCCTGTTGGTAAAAAAAAACAATAATTAATTTATTTAAACTATTAAAATAAGCTTTTAACAAATTAATTATAATTTAACATATTAAGGTCTGGTTACCCTACTTGGAAAAGATCAGATCTATAAATAAAATTGATGGGAGCACAGCTAAATCACATAAAGAGTCTTTCTCTGGCAAAAGCTGTCTAAATTTAAAATACCCATGCCAAGTAATCTAGCAATTTCTCTTTTGGGATTTTATCCTGAAATATATTCCCAACTGTTAAAATGATATATGTATAAGAAAATTCACTGCAGCATTGTTTGTGATAGTGAAAGTTCAGAAGGAACCCAAATGTTCTTCAATAGGGACCTGCTTAATTGGGTTATGCTACATACACTGGAATAAATGCAGCTAATGAAGAAAAGGTAACTTAACTGATATGGAATAACCTCCAAGATAATATTGTGAGAAAAGATACAAACAAGTATGTGTGCTATGCTAACATGTGTAAAAATATATAGAGAGAGAAGAGCATTCATCGAATACCTCTAGGAGGCTGCCGAGGCACTGGTAATAGTCATTGCCCTGAGAGTAGCTGGGGAACCAGTATGGATGGAAAACCTACTTTTGCCTTTTGAATTTTACTCTAGGCACATGCCTTATCGAGTTTAAAAATCCATCAAATATATTTTTATTCATTTTTATAAAAATTCATTTTATTGATTATGCTATTACAGTTACACCAATTTTTTCCTCTGTGTCCCCCTCCATCCAGTACCCCCATTCCCTCCTGCAATGTCTCCCCTTAGTTCATGTCCATGGCTCATGCATATAAGCTACTCTATTTCCTATACTGTTCTTAACATCCCCCTGTGTATTTTGTACCTACTAATTTGTATTTCCTAATTCCTGCACATTTTCCCCCTTCTCCCCTTCCCCCCTCCCAGCTGATAACTCTCCAAATGACCCCTATATATATGATTCTGTTTCTGTTCTGCTTGTTTGCTTAATTGGTTTTTTAGATTCAAATATATTTTAAGAGAAAAAAATCCAACCATGTATCAATCTATATTAGCCTAAAAATGATTCTGAACCATTTGAATAATTTTAGGAGTTTAGGTTTACCAACAGAATGAAAAATTTCAGGGACTATATAACATGAAAGTGACACAGGTAAATTATTCTGAGGATATTTTTATTTTATAGAAAGATAACACTGATGCATTAGGAAGAATATTAAAAACTAGTTCTGAGAAAGGCAGTTCCAAACCTAGGGAGAAAAGGAGATATAAATAAATTATACTTCAAATATGTCTATTCAATTTCTTCTAAAATGAAGGAAAATAAAGACAAATGGGGACGGGAAAGGAAGGGATCATTATTACCAGTGAACCCTGAAATGTGAGATGTCTGAGGTAATTTTCCTGTGGGAACAAAATGAAGAGAAAACAATAGGAGGAAACTACTATTACCATAGAATAGAAGAGAAGGTAGACTGCGTACAGGGGATTAAGGCTTTAAAAATAAGGTGGTAGATGGGAAAGTAGAATATATCAGATAGGAAAGCAAAATGCCTCTTTCCTTTGGCTCCCTCACAGTCATGTTCTCTGGCCTTCTCTGACCTCTAGACATTAACTAACCTGGACCACAGACTTCTCCCTGCCCATGTGCTCTATGGATTCTGCCAGCAATACTCTACCTACCTGATTGGATGTCTGGCTCCTTGTCTTTTGTAGCCAGCTTCTTGCAATCTACATTCTGGCTTAACATTAAGACAAAATCAATTCACCTAAAATCCATATTGGATTAATAAAGTTCAGATGGGATTATACTGTCACCTTATTATTAAACAAATTATTATATTGTATCAATAACAGGGTATATTTGGTCCATTCCAACAGATTTTATTTTTTTTAAAGTGTGTTTTTTTCTTTAATCAAAATACCAGGTTAGGGAAACTTTAATGTCTTCAGCTGTTCTTTCAGTGCTCACCAAAAAAAAAACAGGTCTACATCTTACAATGTCTTTCTCAGTACGAGCATCATTTGTCAGATGCATATTTAATTCTGTAATAAAAAGCACATCAAGGAAAAAACCAACCATAATCCAAACACGAATGTGCTTGCTTGTAGGATCATTTTCTACCACATCACAGAGTAGTACTTCAAAGAGGCGAGTGAGAGACACAACCAAATTGCTATCACTTGTAGGAATCAATTCCTGCAAAGTGAAAAGAACATATTTTCTTTCATCTTATTTGAAAAATAAAAGAAGATAAATATGTTTAAAATGATAAAAGCAAACATTGTTTTTATAAGTTCTTTATCACATTTAAACTTAAAGAATTTAAACTGTATGCATGATTTATAAAATCTCTTGAGGTCCCAGGATGGTGGAGGAGTAAGTAGATGCTGCACAAACCTCCTCCCAGGACCAAATTGGAATTGCAACTAAATTACAGAAAAATCATCCTGAGTAACCAACTGAACACTAGCTGGAGAGAAGCCTTAATCACAAATAGACAGAAGAAGCCACATCACCACAACAAGACTGGTACACACTGCAGAGGAGGTGCAAAAGGCTGGCTGGGCTCCTACGAGTGGCAGTTAAAGTTCCAGAGGGATATCTCAGGCCAGAGGGTTCCCTAAGAAGTGTGGATTCTAAACCCCAAGCTGGGCTCTCCAGCCTACAGCACTAGATCCAGGAAAGGAACCCAAATAACATGGCTATGGAAAGCAGAAAGGTTTCTGTCCACCAGGGAGAGATGGCTGGAGACACAGAGACTCTCTAAAGGGCCAACACAAAAAATTTCATTTGCAGCCACTTAACCTGGGTTCTGGAAGAGGGAGGACACAGTAGACTAGAGATACATGAAGACAGTCTGTGGTTGGTGGCTCTGGGGAGAGATCTGAAGAAACAGCTGCCAGGATCCCTGTGCTGAGGGATCATTCCCCAGCACTGTATTCCCCATACTGCATTCCCCATACTGTAGAAGCCATCTTTTTCAGGCAGAGGACTCCTCTCCAAATGGCATCAGCCTGCGGGGATGCAATTGTGCTCCCCACCACCTGCAGGAATTACTCTGTCCCACTCCGGGGAGCTTAAGCTGGGCTCCTGAGTACAGCTGGAGGTTGTTATCTCAGTGATTAAGTTTAACAACTAAGGCATATTTCTGGAAGCTCTGAGACTTTAGCGGATCCTCCCCCAACATTTACACACCCACCATAGGAGCACCTGAATAAGTAAAGCATATCTTGATGAGCATAAAAGGAGAGATAAACAGAAATACAGTCATACCAAAGGATTTTAACACCCCATTTTCTTCAGTGGATGAATCTTCCAGATAAAATAGCAATAAGAAGACAGTGGCATTAAATGACACACTAGATCAAATGGATTTAATTGATATCTTATGAGCATTTCACCCCAAAACAGAAGTATATATATTCTTTACAAGTGCACATGGAATGTTTTCTAGGATAGACCACATCTTAGAACAGAAAACAAGTCTCAATAAATTTAAGAAGATTGAAATCATACCAAGAATCTACTTCATATCAAGGGAGCTTTCCATTGAGATGATATAATTTTTGTAAACATATATGCACCCAACATAAAAGCGCCTAAATACATACAGAAAATATGGAGGTATTTAAGGAGATAAACAGCAATGCAGTCATTATAGGAATTTTTAGCACCTCACTGTCAACAATGGAGATAGATCTTCCAAACAAAGAATCCACAAGGATATTGTGTCATTGAACAACACCCTAGATCAGGGTGTCCAACTGTGGCCCAACACAAAATCATAAATTTACTTAAAACTTTATCAGATTTTTTTTGTCATTATGTGTCACAATGTAATTAACGTATGGCCTAGGACAACTCTTCTTCCAGTGTGGCTCGGAGATGCCAAAAGCTTGGACACCCTGCTCTAGATCAAATAGACTTAATTGATATTTACAGAACATTTCATACCAAAGAAGCAGAATATACATTATTTTCAAATACACATGGATCAGTTTCCATGATAGATCACATGGTAGGACACAAAACAAGCCTTAACAAATTCAAGAAAATTAAAATCATATCAAGCATATTCTTAGATCACAATGACTTGAAACTAGAAACCAACCTCAAGGAAAAAACTCAAAAAAGGAAAAGAGAAAGTAAAACTGTCATTATTTTCTGACAGCATTATAGTGTACATATAAAACACTATATCCACTAGAAAACTACTCAGCCTAATAAGTGAATTCAGCAAAAGAGCAGGATACAAAGTCAATATTCAGAAACCAATGGCATTCTTCTACACAAACAATAATTATTAGAAAGAGAAACTAAGAAGAACTTTCATTTACTACAGCAATAAGAAAAATAAAGTATCCAGGGATAAATTTAAGCTAGCATATAAAAGATCTCTATTCAGAGAACTATAGAACACTGAAGAAAGAAGTTGAGGAAGACAGAAATAAATGGAAATATATACCCTGTCATGGATTGGAAGAATTAACACTGTTAAAATGCCATACTACCCAAAGCAATCTATAGATTCAACACAATTCCTATTAAAATACCAATGGAATTTGTCATATATCTAGAACAAATATTTCAAAAATTTATATGGGACTAAAAAAGACCCAGAATAGCCTCAGCAATTGTAAGAAGAACAAAGTTAGAGGAATTACAATACTTGATATAAAACTATACTACAAGGCCACTATAATCAAAGCAGTCTGGTACTGGCATAAGAATAGACACATAGATCAATGGAACAGAATAGAGAGCCCAGAAATAAACCAATGATTCTGTGGTCAATTAATATTTGACAAAGGGGGAATTATCATACAATGGAGTAAAAACACTCTCTTCAATAAATGCTGGTGGGAGAACTGAACTGTTACATGTAAAAAAACAAAAAAACTAGACCACCAACTTACACCAAACACCAGAATAAACACAAAATGGATAAAGAACATAAATATAAGTTGTGATACCATAACAGTCCTAGTAGAAAACATAGGCAGTAAAATTTCAGACATTCCATGTAGTAATATTTTTGCTGATGTATATCCTAGGGCAAGGGAAACAAAGGAAAGAATAAACAAATGAGACTTCAGCAAATTAAAAAGTCTGCATGGCTAAAGAAACCATTATCAAAATGAAAAGGGAACCACTGTATGGGAGAGTATATTTGGCAATGATATATTGGATAAGGGTTTAATGTCCAAAATATATAAAAAATGCATATGACTAAACACGAGGAAGACAAACAACCCAATTTAAAAATAGGCAAAGGACCTGAATAGACACTTCTCCAAGGAGAACATAGAGATGGCCTGTAGGCATGAAAAAATAGTCAACATCAGTAGCCATCAGAGAGGTAAATTAAAACCATAATGAGATATCACCTCATACCTGCCAGAATAGCTATCATTAATAAATCAACAAACAAGTGCTGCCAAGGATGTGGAGAAAGGGGAACCCTAGTGTGCTGTTGTGCAGACTGGTGCAGCCATTGTAAAAAACAGTATGGAGTTTCTTAAAAAAATTAAAAATAGAACTGCCTTGTGACCCAGCCATTTTACTACTTGGAATATACCCTAAGAATCCTGAAACACCAATTGAAAAGAACTTATGCTCCTCAATGTTCATAGCAATGCTATTTACAATAGTCAAGTGTTCAAAACAGCCCAAGTGCCCATCAGTAGATGAGTGGATAAAAAAACTGTGGCACATGTACACAATGGAATACTACTCAGCAGAAAGAAAGAAGTTCCTTTTTTGACATCATGGATGAAACTGGAGAACATTATGCTAAGTGAAAGAAGCCAGGCAGTGAAAGACAAATACCATATGATCTCACTTGTAAGAGGCACCTAATGAACAAAATTAACTAATGAGCAAAATAGAACCAGAGGCATGGAATCATGGAATAGACTGACAGTGTTAAGAGGGGAGCAATGAGTTAGGGACTGTCTGAAAGAGGATAAGGGGATTAGTAAAAAAGCATATTTGAAGAACCCTTGGACATGGACAACAGCGTGAGGACTGACTACGGAAGTGGGGGTGGGTTGGGTGGAAGGGGACAAAGGAGGAAAAACATTGGGACAATTTTTAGCATTGGGACAATGCAATAGCATAAACAATAATAAAAATGTTTTTAGATTTACCTTTTGATTTCCTCTTTGACAAAATGGTTGTTCAACTGTGTTATTTAGTTTCCCCTTATTTGTGAATTATTTTGGTTTCTTGCTGTTATTGATTCTAGTTTCATTCCATAGTGGTTTGAAAAGTAGGTATAAATTAAACCTTAAATTTGTTGACTTGTTTTGTGATATATCCTGGAGAATGTTATATATATATATATGCTTGAGAAGAATGTGTACTCTACAGTTAGGTGAAAAGCTTTGAATATGTCTGTTAGGTCCATTGGTTTTATAGTGTTTAAATCCACTGTTTCTTACTGATTTTCTGCTGGATATCTATCCCATATCAAAACGAGGATATTGAAGTCCCCACTATTATTGTGTTGCTATCAAATTCTCTTCTGAGATCTTTCAATATTTGTTTTATATATTTAGATGCTCCAATGTTGGATGTATATATTTAAAACTGTTATATTTTCCTCTTGAATTCACCATATTTAATCATTATATAATGACCTACTTTGTCTCTAGAGACAATTTTTAAATATATTTTATTGATTATGCTATTACAGTTGTCCCATTTTTTTCTCCCTTTTATTCCCCTCCACTCTGTACCCCATCCCCCTCACCCCCATCAATCTCCCACCTTAGTTCATGTCCATGAGTCATACATATAAGTTCTTTGGCTTCTCCATTTCCCATACTATACTATTCTTAACCTACCCCTATTTTGTACTAATCAGTTATGCTTTTTATTCCCTGTGCCTTCTCCCTCCATTCTCCTCCCTCCCCCTCCCCAATGATAACTCTCCATGTGATCTCCATTTCTGTGAATCTGTTCTATTCTAGTTGTTTGCTTAGTTCATTTTCATTTTTGTTTTTAGGTTTAGTCATTGATAGTTTGAGTTCACTGTTACTTTACTGTTTGTATTTTTGTTCTTTTTTTTTCTTACAGAAGTCCCTTTAACATTTCATAAAATAAGGGCTTGGTGATGATGAACTCCTTGAACTTGACCTTATCTGGGAAGCACTTTATCTGCCCTTCCATTCTAAGTGATAGCTTTGGATAGAGTAATCTTGGATGTAAGCCCTTGCCTTTCATGACTTCAAGTAGTTCTTTCCAGAACCTTCTTGCCTGCAAGGTTTCTTTTGAGAAATCAGCTGAGAGTCTTATGGGAACTCCTTTGTAGGTAGCTGTCTCCTTTTCTCTTGCTGCTTTTTCTCTCCTTATCTTTAATCTTGGGCAGTGTAATTATGACATCCTTGGTGTGTGCTTCCTTGGGTCCAACTTCATTGAAACTCTCTGAGCTTCCTGGACTTCCTGGAAGTCTATTTCCTTCGCCAGATTGGAGAAGTTTTCCTTCATTTCTTGGTGTTCTTCTTCTCCTTCTGGCACTCTTATGATTTGGGTGTTGGAGCATTTAAAGTTGTTCCAAAGGTTCCTAAGCCTCTCCACATCTTTTGAATTCTTGTTTCTTCATTTTGTTCTGGTTGAATGTTTATTTCTTCCTTCTGCTCCAAAACGTTTATTTGAGTCCCAATTCCGTTACCTTCACTGTTGGTTCCTTGTACATTTTCCTTTATTTCACTTTGCATAGCTGTCACTTTTCTGTCTATTTTGTGACCATACTCAACCATATCTGTGAGCATTCTGATTACCAGTGTTTTGAACTCCACATCTGATAGGTTGGCTATCTCTTCATCGCTTAGTTGTATTTTTGGAGCTTTGATATGTTCTTTCCTTTGGGACATATTTTTTGTCTGGGTGCACCTGTTAAGCAGTAAGGGGCAAGCCTTACATATTTACCAGGGTGGGGCAACCCACATTGCTGTGTTGTGGTGCTGTATGTGGGGCAGAAGTCCAAGAGGGAACAATGCCACTTGCTCAGCTCTCAAAAGGCTTTCAGTCACTTCCTCTGCTACCCACAAGCACATTGGGCTCTTCTGGTGCTGATTCCACAGGTGAGTGGGTTTGTATACATTCTAGGACCCTGTGGGTCTCTCCAGTGAACTCTCCTGTGAGGCTGGGAGTTTCTCCTGCTGCTTCCACCTGCACATGTTTTTTACAGTCAGAGGTTTTGAGGCTTTATTTTGCCACACTGGAACCTTGGGTTGTGCAGTCTGTCTTGCTCCCCAGTTGTTCCTCCCCGTTTATCTGCATGCAAATATGGGACCACCTGCTCTGCCAGCCACTGCCTTGCCTGCCCTGGTCCTCCAGCAGCTTCTTGCTGTGAGTCCTCTCCACCCCAGCTGCCCATCTCTTCCCCTCCTGTTAGTCTGGATGAATGTTTCTGCTTTAACTCCTTGGTTGTCAGACTTCCATACAGTTCAATTTTCTAGCATATCTGGTTATTTTTTGTTTTTAAATTTGTTGTTGTTCTCCTTCTGGTTGTGCAAGGAGGCAAAGTGTATCTACCTCTGCCTCCATCCTGGCTAGAGGTCTAGGGACAATTTTTGACTTAAAGTCTACTTGTCTGATATAATTATAGCCACCCTGCTTTCTTTTGGATATTCCATTTACATGGAATACCTTTATCCATTTCTTCACTGCCTATGTGTGTCCTTGAATTTAAATTGAATTTTTTCTACACAACATATAGTTGGATCTTGGTTTTTTATTCCATTTAGCTTCACTGTATCTTTTATTGGGAAGTTTAACCCATTTACTTTTAAAATAATTATTGATAAAGAAGGATGTACTATTGCCATTTTGTTAACTATTTTCTGTTTGTCTTGTCATTCTTTTGCCCCTCTTCTTTCTGTCATTTCTCTTTGGGTTTTGCTGTGTTTTGTGGGACTTCTGTAGGTAGGGGCTTACATAAAAAGTTTTATAACAGTCTATTTTAAGCTGATAGCAACTTAATTTTATTTGTGTACAAGACTCCTCCACATTTATCTCTCCTTTCTCCACATTATATGCTATTGATGTCACAATTAACACGTCTTTACATTATCAATCCATTAACTTAGTTATAGTTGTTTTTAATACTTTGTCCTTTAATTTTAATAGTACAATAAAAGCAATTTATCCATCACCATTATAGCAACATCCCCTTATCCACAGTTTCATGTCTCTGGTTTTGGTTACCCACAGTCAAACATGGTTCATAATATTAAATAGAAAATTCCAGAAATATACAACTTACAATGTGCATTATTATAAATAGTATGATGAAATCTTGTTCCACCCTACTTTGTCCTGCCCAGGATGTGAATCATACCTTTTCTACCCGCAGATAGTCACTCAATAACTGTGTAGGTTATGAGATTGACCGTTATGGTATCACAGTACTTCTCTTCAAGTAACCCTTATTTTATTTAACAATGGCTCTAAGAGGTCAATAATAGTGATGCTAGCAATTAGGTATGCCATAGAGAAGTGGTAAAGTACTTCCTTTAAGTAAAAAGGTATGTATGTATAGAAAAAACAGTATATAGGGTTCAGTATAATCTGCGGTTTTGGGCATCCGCTGAGGGTCTTAGAAAATACCCCACATAGACAAGGAGGGGAACCACTGTATTACAAACCTTTAGTAATCAAAACAGTATGGTACTGAACTAAAAACAAATGGAACAGAACAGAAAGCCCAGAGATAAACCCAAACACATACAGTCAACTGATCTTTGCTAAAGGGTACCAAGAACACACAATGGGGAAAAGATAATCTGTTCAATAAATGGCATTGGGAAATTGTATATCCACATGTAAAAGAATGAAATTGGATCCTTATCTCACACCACACACAAATATCAATCCAAAATGGGTTAATGACTTAAATGTAAGACTTAAAACTCTTAGAAGACCATAGTGTTCTCCTAGAAGAAAATCACAAAACTCCTAGAAGAAAACAGTAAATAAGCTCCTTGATATTGACCTTAGAAATGATTTTTTAAAATATGACACCAAAAGACCAGATAAAAGCAAAAATTAAGAAGCAGGGCTACATCAAGCTAAAAGCACAGTAGCAAATGAAACAACAAAATGAAAGGCAACCTATGAATTGAGAGAAAATATTGCAAACCATATATCTGATAAAGGGTTAATATCCAAAATATATAAAAAATTCATATAATTCAAAAGCAAAAAACACCTATCAACACAAGTTAAAAATGGGTGAAGGACTTGAATAGATATTTTTCCAAAGGAGATATACACATGACCAACAGGTGAAAAGGCACTCAACATCACTAATCATCATTGAAATGCAAATCAAAACCACAATACAATATGATGTCATACCTGTTAGGGTGGCTATTATAAAAAAAATTAAAGATAGCAAGTATTGGTCAGGATGTACAGAAAAGCAAAAATTTGTGCACTGTTGGTAGGAATATAAATTGGTACAGCCATTATGAAAACCAGAATGGAGGAGCCTGAAAAAACTAAAACTAAAAATAGAATTGCCATATGATTCAGCAATCCATCTTCAAGGGATATAACCAAAGAAAATGAATCAATACCTGAAAGAGATATCTATATTTTCATGTTCACTGTAGCCTTATTCACAGTAGCCAAGATATGGAAACAAACTAAGAGTCTGTTGATGGATAAATGGATCAAGAAATTATATTTTTATAATGGAATATTATTCAACCTTAAAAAGGGACCCTGCCATTTGCAACAACATGTATTAAAGAAGATATTATAGTAAGTGACATAAGCCAGACACAGGGAGGAATAAACTATGATCTTCCTTACACGTGGAATCTAAAAGTTGAATACATACAACCAGAGAGTAAACTCTTGTTTACTAGAGGTAGAAAGATGGGGAAAATAGGGAGACCCTAAATAAAGATACAAAGTTGCAGTTATGTAGGTTAAATAAGTCCAGAGATCTAATGTACAGCATGATGACTATAGGTAATAATATTGATACAATACTGTATCAGTATTGGAAATTTGCTAAGAGAGTAGATTTAGGTATTCTCACCATACATATACACATATACACAAAAAAATGGTAACTATTTGAGATGATATAATTATCTTGACTATAGTAATAATTTTACTATGTGTATGTATATCAAATCATGATGTACAATTTATATATAATTTTTATTTAAAAATTTTTAAATAATACCCAGGGGAATAAATATTGATATATACACATACACACACTGAGTACAAGTATAACTAGGGGAATCTGAATAAGATCAGTAGAGAGTATGAACATCAACATCCCCTTGTGATATTGTAATATAGTCATGCAAAATGTTAACATTGAGGGAAAAGGGTAAAATGTACATGAAATTTCTGTTATTTCTTTTTTTAACTCCTTTTGTTAAATTGTTGTGCAAGTACAGTTGTCTCCATTTTTCCCCCTTTACTCCCTCCCACCCCACCTGACCTTGCCTTCCACCCTCAATCCTACTCCCTTTGGTGAATTTCACTTATTTCTTAAAACTGCATGTGAACCACTGATCATCACAATAAGCATTTCATTTTTTTTAAATGAACACTATACATCTAAGGAGAAACTGATTTTAGTTATTTTCCTGCCATTGTGACTATAGACTTAGTCAAACTGAATGAAAACTAAAGAAACTTAGAAACTTGAGTCCATGGGTCAGAAGATTAGTGTTACCTTGCATTTTTTCTTACGAAGCGTTAAAGTGGGTGGTATTAACCAGTCAAAAAGTCCTCTCAGAAGAGCCTGATGATCTGGTTCCTGTAAAGGTTCTGTCAGTGAATTCAGCCATGAAGATACAAGTGGATCCCATCCTAATTGTGAGGGCTCCAAGTAAATCATGCCACAGCGGCTTACTGTGGCGGGCTAGAGGAAAAAAGGTGAATTTTCTTTTCCCAATGTTGCTTTTATATCAGCAGTACCTGGCAGTTATTAGCTTCTACTTTGCATGATTTATAAAGACCTTCATGACCTGGTCTCCTGTCTTTCTCTATATAGCCTCACATACACTGGACTACACTATTGGAAGTTACAGTTCTCTAGGCATGTCATGGCTTCAGGTAACTTTGCATTTTGTCACAACTTGAAATGCCTGACCCCAACCAATCTCCCTGGAGAAGTCTTACCCCTCAAAACCAGATCAAACACTCAAATGTTTTCCATGGTCCTCTATCCATTCTCTTTTGGGGCATCCACCCTCTCCATATTCTTGGAGTACTTAAATGTAGCTCTGTATTGGAATTATTTATTATCATGCTCCTCATCCCTAAATGTGGATGACTCATAAAACTGTGTCTTACTCATCTTTGTATTCCTAGTGCCTAAACTCATCTTCTGAAACATAATAAAAAAAACTTATTGATTAAGTGAATGAATGAATAAACAAACAAATAAACAAACTACTATTATATTAAATTATGAACTTACTGAGGCCTGGGAAAGGTCCATTACTTCAAAAATGAGGCTCATCTGAGGAGACATCTGAATGATTTCTCCACTCATAAGGCAGAGCTAAAAGCAATTATATTTCAAATGTTTATGTAAAAAATTCTCAAACTTCTCCAATGAAAATTTATTCTAGTTATAAGATAATGTATATCCTGTGATATGATGTGTAAGTATTAGCTTGAAAGACAGAATATTATAATTGTAGGTCTAGTTCTGTCAATTACTTAGTAGGTAAGCAAATATATAACATCTCTAAGTCTCAGCTTCTTCATTTATAAACAGGGAGAATTTCTCTCTCATATAGGTAGGGGCAGGGGAACTATATGACATACTGCAAAAACTGTAAAATACTATATAAATCTCAGTTCTTGTTATTAGTAAAATTATATGAAATATACTTGATTTTATAAAGTTATCAGAAGACCTTTTTATTAATTAAAAAAGGCTGAAAAGAATAATTTGAACACTCATATACCTATCTCCTAGTTTTATGAGTTATCATTTTGCCGTGTTTTCTTCATCTTTTTAAAAAAGTATTTTAAAGAGCATTATACATACCATGACATTGCACATCCAGATATGCCAATATTCATCTAAAAAATAGGGACTTTTCTATATCACCACAATAACATGATCGCATCTAACAAAAATTTCAATAATTGTTTAATATCAACAGCTCACCCAATATTCAAATTTCCTGAGTTGTGCCAAAAATGTCCTTTCAGCCAATTTATTCAGAACAAAATACAATCAATGACCATGTGTTGTGTCTGCCATGCCCCTTTGGCCTCTTTTAATCTAAACCACTCCTTTTTTTAAAAAAAATTTATTTTAACTGTTGTTCAAGTAGTTTTCCTTTATTCCTGTCCCATTCCACCCACCTAACCCTCCCCACCTCCCTCTCATTTCCACACCCCCCCAGTTTTTGTCCATGTGCCCTTTATACTTGTTCCTGTAGACCCTTCCCCTAAAACATTCCTTTTTGATAAAATATGTAAAATTTGAATTTATCAACTGCTCCCTTTCTGCCAAACTCCTTTCTTATCCATTATTTTTTCAAAGATTTTTATTTACTTATTTCTCAAGAGAGGGGAAAAGAGGAAGAAAGAGAGTGAGAGAAACATTGATTTGAGAGCGAAACACCAACTAGTTGCCTCTTGTATGTGCTCCAACCTGGGACCTGCAACCCAGGCTACCTTGACCGGATATTGAACCAGCAACCTTTTGCTTTGCAGGACAACACCCAATCAACTGAGCCACAGTGGTCAGGGCTCTCGTCTATTGTTATTCAAGCTATTCTGTCTTCTTCATCTCTCTGGCTTCTAACTTTGGAATTATCATTAACTTTTAATCATTTTAACAATTACTATTAATTGCTGACATTCCAAATTAATTTTATTAGTCTTTTAAATTCTTCCTACTCACTCATTTTTCAGTGTTTCTTCTCTGCTTCTACCATTATCACTTTAGTCCCAGTTTTGCCCCTATCTAGTTATGTGAGGTCTGTCCAGAAAAGGTCCGACCATTAATATGATGAGAAAGGTGTACATGACACTGATGTAACCTGGCAGCCAAGGAGAGAGGACAGGAATGTGCATGTGGAGAACAATAATGACTTCACTGTCCTAATCAATGTAGGTGGTAGACACCACTGGGTGAGCGTGTGTACTGTGTGGCCATCCCATGCAAAATGACTGAGTGAGTAGAGCAACAAATCTGCGTCAAATTTTGTGTTCAGCTTGAACATTCCTCCACAGAAACTATCTGGATGATTCAAAGGCCGCAGCTCTGGGCAACTGGTGATTGGCAGCTTCATCATGACAATGTGCCCCCTTATGTATCACAACTCATACAGAGATTTTTGGTGAAACATCAAATCACCCAGGTGACTCAGCCCCACTACAGCCCAGAATTGGCACCCTGAGACTTCTGGCTTTTCCTAAAACTAAAACCACCTTTGAAAGGGAAGAGATTTCAGACCATCAGTGAGATTCAGGAAAATACAATGGAATAGCTGATGGTGACTGGGAGAACTGTGTGAGGTCCTAAGGTGCCTACTTTGAAGGGGACTGAGGAGTCATTGTCCCATGTACAATGTTTCTTGTATCTTGTAGCTTATTCAATGAATGTCTATTTTTCATATTATATGGATACATTCTGGACAAACCTCGTGACTCACCAACACAGCATTTACCATTTCTGGATCTGTTTCTTATCTGTAAAATAAATAAATGGTCTTGACCTGGACTGTCCAATATGGTAACCAGTAATCACATGTAGCTATTTATATTTTATTTTAACTAATTAAAGTTAAAAATATAAAGTCAGTTTTTCAATTGCATAAGCCACATTTCAAAGTGTTTAATATGTGAGTAAATACTTAATAAGCCACATGTGAATACTGGCTACCTTATTAGATAGTGCATATATTTACATCATTGCAGAAAGTTCTACTGGACAGTGCCGGTCTAGAATACTTTTAACTTTCTACCAGAATATTTCAGGAAGCATTCTTCTACTTGCTACAAATTTGATAGGTAGAGTGAGCCTTCTCCTCACTGTTGTTTCCCAAATACTTCTACTCCATCCTCCAGTACAATCCTTGCTCCTTTGACACCCCTGCTTGCTGCTGTCACTCACCAGCACCCAGTCATTCCTCCTTGTTAGCAAAAGCCTTGGTACTTGGTTTAATTTCTTTCTACTATAACTCTGGCCTAATTCATGCAGGGGAGCATCTCATGAAATTTGGATCCTTGACCACCTTGTCTTCATTTAATTTTCCCCTACTCCACTCCAGCCATCGACTTATATACTTGAAACCTTCTCTCCTGGAACACTACACAATTCTGAAATACTAAATTCAAGCACCCCAGTCTCTATCCACAGACTCCTATCCATCCAGCTCTCACACTCATTAACTCTTACTATACTTGCTCTACATTTTCATATCCCTGTTGTTCTTACTTCTTCCATTATTAAGTAGCTTCCATTTTATGGTCTAGTATTCTACCGTTCTCATGCCAATATCTTAAAGTCTTCCTGTATTTCCAGTTTAGAACATTTCCAGTCTATACACAACCCCAAACTATTTAGACTGTTAGAGAAAAATCTGATAAAGGCAGACCTTGGCACTACTAATAATAATTCATGGTTTTCAACCCAATCAAGTTCTCAGTGATACTCTGGTGTACTTTTATAGCTTCCTAGGCAGCTCTCTTTCCCATTTTCCAAGTGGCTAATGTAAACCTTCCCTTTTCTCCTCAAGTGTGCAAAACAATCGGGCCTATCATTTCACAAAGTAAAAATAATCAAAAGGATTTGCCTTCAAATTTCCACTATCAAATCCATACATTCACTTGAATCTATACCTATCCTTTTCTGCTTCCCTCTCACCTACTCTGAAACAATCCTTCTACCTGGTTATGAATTCTTAGACTTGACTCTACTAATTAACCCCTCTGTTCTGAATCATCACCATATCTTGTCTGTTTACTTAACCCCCTTAGTGCGAACAATATGATTAAACGTATGAAAGAAAGAATATGAATAAATGACCAACCACCTATGACAAAGTACTAGAGTATATGTTTGAATGCTAATTAAATTGATTTTCTGTTTAGTAGGACAGTTATTTCATATAAGCATAAAAATAAATTGTGGTATATTCATATAGAATACTAAGACATAAAAAGAATGAATAAATGAATAAAATGGAATTATAACAATATGACTATCACAGATACTATATTGATCTAAAGAAGGGAAATACTAAAGAGTATAATTCCATTTACATGAAGTTCAAGGACTAGCATAACTAATTTATCACATAGAAGTCAGAATGGCAATTGCCCCTGGTATTTAGTGATGCCAGGGAATGGACATGAGTGAACTTTGTAGGGTACAGGAAATTTTATGCAACTTTATTTAGGTGACAGTTATTGTGGGTGTACACTTACGTTAAAAAGTTATAGAATCTAAACCTAATGTTAGTGTACATTTTATTTTATTTTTATTCTTTTTAAATCCTCATCTGAGAATATGTTCACTGATTTTAGAGAGAAAGGAAGAGAGAGCCAGAGAAAGAGAGAGAAATATCGATATGAGAGAGAAACATAGATCAGTTGCTTTGTATGCACCCAGACTGGGAACAACTCACAACCTAGGCATGTGCCCTGACCCGGAACTGAACCCACCTTTTGCTGTATGGGATGACACTCCAACCAACTGAGCCACCTGGCTAGGGCAGTTAGTGCATTCTATACTCTATGTATGTTATTTCTCAATTAAATACTATAAGTCTTCCATTTTGTAGTTCTTTTGTATATCTTACAGCTTCTAAGGTAATATACAACATATAAGCACTGAAGTATTTAATGTTTTCAAAAAGGAATATGGTCCTTTTTCTTTTTTCCTAAAATATTAATTTAAAGTTCTGAAGAAACCACAGGCTTGAAGTTATTTTACAACTTATTACCTATTACATTGCTATGTCTTCCTGCTAACATTGTAATTTTAATACAACATACTTTTAGTCTATAGAAATTAAGCAAAGGATTTACCACAGCATAATTTTCATTGAAAAGATAATTTATAAACTTATACAACTTATTTCATCTTTTATTTCAAATATACAATCCTAGATGACTAGTTGTTGAACATACAACATTCCTTAAACATGTCTACATCTGCTTTGTTTTGCTTTTTTAAATTGTAGTAAAAAACATATACCATATAATTTTCCATATTAACCATTTTTAAGTTTATAATTCAGTAGTGTTAGTTATATTCATCTTGGGCACCTGTTTTGTTTTTAATCATGATGATTTTACCTTTTTATTATCATCCAATACCGTGTTCATGCTCTCTATCCACAAAGTGTCAATGGGACCATCAAATACAACCCATTTCCGGTCAGGTGTTTCTGATAAGGCAAATTCTCTAAAAGTGTTAGCCACAATACCATCAGTCCACTGAGGAAGAAAAAAGGAAGAGTTGGAAAGCTTCCTGTATAAAACTACAAAGTGATGATATGAAAACATTTCAAATTTTTTTATTTAATGTGCATTGTTAATAAGAGTTGAGAATGTTTATACTATAGATTACCTCATGAGACACTGGATCAAACTGTCCAAAAAGTTGGCCCATAGTAATGGATTTGGGGTTTACAGTCCTGTAAATGACCTTTTCTTCCTCGCCACAGCCACGTTCATTCATAAGAGTTAGGGTATCAGCCAGCATATGCAGAACTTTTGTCTTAGCAGCAAAAGGCTCTCCTACTAACATAAAACTATTAAGGAAAAAAGTAATTACACAATAAGATTATAAGAATAATAGTAAATTAAATTATTTGCCTATATAGTGGTATGTAAAATTTTACCCTATAATTCTACATATAATTTTTGAAATTATATGAATTTTTCTTAGATATGAGGAAAATACACAACTTCTGAATTGGTTGATCTCTAATTCAAATCCTCTACATTAATACCATTATCTATAAGAGAATATAATTTAAAAAATCTCCAAGTAAAAATGAAAACTTAACAATTGTATGCTGTTGGATTTTTTTAAATAACTAGGTCCTTCCAAGGAGAGAAGATTGATTCTCTTTTCTCAAGACTTCATTTACTATAGTAATTATTAGTGCTCTTGGCCAAATACTTCTGAATCTTTCTCCTGCTCATAGTGGGATTCCTCATTTTCTGTAGAAATAATAGGTGACTAATCAATAATAATTAAAAATGATGGGTACTATTTCCTAGCCTGAGATAGATAATTGCCACAGAGGGACCTTAGAGAGCTCTCTTTTCCCTCTAGCATAGCTATGATCCACAATGTTGAGATGGTGGTTGCTATGACAGCCTAGGACCCTAAGTAATTATGATAAGGAGAGCCTCCCTGTTAATCTACGATGGACACAGCATGAGTGAAAAATAAACCTTTGTGTTTTAAGTCACTAAGATTTGGGTGCTGATTGTTTCTACAGAATACCCTAGCCCATCCTAGAAGGGGAAAGTATTCTTGCTATAATAAGATAGACTATAAATGTGGCATCAGCTTAGAGGCTCAGCCATGGGTGGCAAATGAACTGTTATCAGAGGCTAAAAGATTGGCAATTAATGTTATGCAATGATGAAACATTTGGTAAATTTATCCCTTGAGGCGAACTCAAAGATAGATAATGCAACTAAGAAAATTGTAGTTTTAGGAGAAAAGGATAGTAAACAGAATATTATTAGTATATAATGGCAGTTGATTGCTGCATTTAACAAGGAACTCTAAGAAAGAAATAAGCCCAGAAAAAAAAATAGGCACTTTTCAAGCAAGAATAAAAGAGAACAGTGAGCCCAGAAATTCAGGAAAACTGCAGAATTGAAAGTGGCAATTTTTTCTTGTCTCCAATGGATAAAAGATAAATTGAGAAAATCTTTGAACAACAAAGATCTACTCAGGCTGGCATCAAGGATCAAATCTAGGAAAGGGCCATTGTATCACTTTATTAAAACTTATGAAAACCTAGGAGTTGGGAAGATGGCGGCTTGAGAGGAGGAGTCTGGATCCCCCTCTCCAGCGCGCAGGGGAGAATTTGGCCGATCTGAGGAGAAACAGACTAGGAGACCACGGATATCGCAGCGTTTATGAAAATAGGGCATCAGAAGTTATCCAGATATTGAATGAACTGATGGTGGGACACCAGAAGGGGCCCGGGCTGGGCGCGGAGGGCGCCCGGGGAAAACGGAGCCGGCCCTGTCCCCAGTCAGGGGTTGGAACCAGCAGAAACGCAGGAGCTGTGCGCACCCACGGGGAACAGTGAGTACCCAGTCTGCCGGACCAGGAGAGGCCTTGCCGTGGGGGTGGAGTCTTTCCCGTGGGCGAAGGGGTGTGTGTGGTTTTGGGGAGGACTGAGACCCCGGGACCCAGCCGGGAACAGGGAAGGTCTTCCGGAGCTGAGACCATCTGTCGCGGGCGCGCACCCTGCGGGTTTATTCACTCAAATGCGGAACTCAGAAAAGACACAGCTTTTCCCAGGTGCTGGGGTCCGCAGCAGATACAAAGGGAAGGGCGCGACCCTTCCCAAGCCCCGGAGGGTGCCTCTCGAGACCGTAGGAGAGACGGGCTGCCCGAGAACAGGGAGCCCACGAGGGGAAGTTCGGGACCCCGCGCAGTCCCGCCCAGGCACCATGACCTGGAAGAGAGGCGGGGGCTCCGCTGAGCTTGGAGCCTGTGGTGGCGAAGCTGGGGGAGGGGCGCAACGCCTGGCCACCTGCGCCCTGAGCCCGGACGGAGACAGCAATCGTTTCTGAGAAAAACTGATGGCCAGCCCTGAGTCTGACTGAGTTCTGTCTTAGAAAGGTGAAAGGCAGTCTCACCGCTCGCTCCTCAGCCT
>PVIA01009318.1:0-62244 GCA_004024845.1 Tonatia bakeri
GGCGAGGGGAGGGGAGGGACAGATGGCATGAGGAAAGCACCCCTGGGAATAGGATGGGGAAGCTGAGCAGTGGTCGGGGTGGAACCACTTTGGCCAGGATGGACAGTGGAATCCCGCTGAGATCTCAAGGAAAGAGAAGGCAGCAGGAACAGTAAGCACAAAGGCTCAGAGAGGGTCACTGTCCCAGCATGACCCAGGACAGGGGCAAAGCCAGTGGAAAGAGGGAGAGATAGGGTCACAGAGGCAGGGAGGGCGAGGTGGTCAGGGGCCTTGGAGGCCACACCAAGGAGTCTTGGTTTTACACTGAAAACAAAAACAAACATGCCGGCCCTGGCTGGTGTGGCTCAGTGGATTGAGCACGGGCTGCGAACCAGGCATCGCAGGTTCGATTCCCAGTCGGGGCACATGCCTGGGTTGCAGGCCATGTCCCCCAGCAACCGCACACTGAAGTTTTTCTCTCTCTCTCTCTCTCTCTCTCCCCCCCCCTTCCCTCTCTGAAAATAAATAAATAAAATCTTAAAAAAAAAAAAACATGCGGGTGGGAAAATGAAGCTGACGGTGATGGGGTCTGATTTATGCTTTGAAAGACTGTCAGCATGCAATGAGCAGACAAAGCTCACAGACATAACACTGAACTAAAGAAGCCAGACTCCAGTGATTAAACATGCACAGTGCTGTTTATGCAAAGTTCAAAACCAGGAAAAACCAATCTGTGCTATTAGAAGTCCAGAAATAGTTACCCATTGTGGGGAGGGATGGGGCAGGCCCCAGGGGGACTGGCCAGGTCCTGCAGCTGATCCAGGGTCCTGGATGCACACGTGCACTTGGAGAAAACGTATCTGCCAGTGTGTGAGTGAGTGTGCAGTCCCTTCTAGGATGTTCAACTTTAATGAAACGTTAACAAAAAATAAAATAAAATAAAACTTTGAAAGCTCTCTGGCTCCTGTTTGAAGGATGGACAGGGAGAAGCCTGAGTGGCTACAAGGGGAACACCATTACGCAAGAGAAAGTCCTCAAGGGCTCTCTCCCCAGGGGGCTCAGAACTAAGACAAGGCTGGAGCCTGGGCTGGGACAGCGCTTCAAAGTGCACTTTCGAGTCGGAGCCCAGATAAAGCCCTGCGGCTGGCTGGGGCCTCCCACTTGGACCAGACACCGGCTCTCCCAGACAGGCCCCAGTTCACCCCGCATCTGAGAGGGCACTTTGTCCAACGATGCCAAGGCTGAAAATATCTCCAGTCCCAGGGAAGCCCAGGTCTTGAAGGTTTCTGGGAATGAAACAGTGTTTTCAGCAGCCGGGTGCTTCTCCCTGGGAGAACAGACTGGCTGTGTTGGGAGCCAGTCTGGGGCAGGAGGGAGAGAGGAGTTGGTAGCAGATAATACATACACATGCAGATGTATTTTAAATGTTATCCCAGAAACAACTCATGGTTTCCAAGGGAACATTTTGGGGTTACAAACAGATGTCCTTCGCAAGCTCCTGGCCATGTAGGGACACTCAACAAGATCTGAAGGAAGGTGCTGGAATGCTCAGGACACTTGCTTGGGTCCAGAGCAAGAGTACCAACCAGTTGAACATTCTCCCAGAAGACAGACTCACAGACACGCCAACAACCAGCTCTCAGCCAGTTTCTGACCCTGGTGGTCATTTTAGCGCCTGAGCCACTCTTGCCATGTGACTCTGTCTGGTCACACTAAGTCCTGTATGCAGAACCTTCCACACAGCTTCCCATCTACCCCCACTCACCAGTGCCCCCACCCCGCCTGCGTCAGGCCCCAAGGCGAGGCTTCATCGGCTTTCTAGGGCAGTAGGTCTCACATTTGAGTAGGTCTGGTAGACTGACCTCTGCTAGAAAGTGCTGGAAGCCTCATTAAGACAGATTGCCAGGCCCGCTCCTATAGCTTCTGATTCAGGAAGTCTGGGGAGGGGCCCGAGAATTACATTTCTCATGAGTTCCCAGGGGCTGCTGTGCATCCCCCCAAGTTTCAGTGAAACCCCACTTTGAGATCCGCTGCTCCAGGTAGTGACAGCTGCTCAAATCTCGCTCCCTACCTCAACCCGGCATTTCCCAGTCTTCAGTCCTTGGCACAGCCCCTCCCCAGTTCTGTCCAGCTTCACCGTCTACATGGACTAGTATGTATTTTGTATTTTTATTCGAGTTGGGCCAGTCTGAGGGCTCAGAAAATTTTACTTTTAAGAGGTAACTTTCTATCCCCACCATTTGCAGAGAACTTGATCACCTCCACCTTGAACAGGAGCCAGAATAGAATTGAACACAATGGAAACAGAACCAAGCGAGGACCTCTCAGCTGGGTCCTGAAACTGGCCAGAGGCTCTGTTGCAGAAAGTGCTCTCTTTGTTGTAGGGGAGGTGGGGGTGGGGTACGGGAGCAACATTAAGGACTGACTACCACCTGAAACGCTGGCCCCGCCATAGGCAGAGGGAGGAAGGAACAGGCCCTGGTGAGCTTTGCTGCTGCATCTGTGCTACAAGACCAGCAGGGATGGACTCCCCACAATTTGGGGGACACTACTCATTCCACAGTGATCTGCTCTCAAGTGAAACCACCCCCGTGTTATACTCCTGAGCCCCGCAGCCCGTAGCAGGGAATCCAGACTCAGCAGGGCTCACTGCACCTGCACGGCACACCCTTGTTGTTCCTGAATCTGACCCTTAAACTCCAGTCACATGGAACTTTCTCAGCTTTCTCTGTGAGTGTCAGGTCCCTTCCTACCTCCAGGCCTTTGTGCACACATGTTCACACTCCACTCGGTGCGCCCTTGCAAACACCCCACCCTCGATCACCTTTTCCTGCCAGAAAATGCTGCCTCTTTGCTCTAGAAGGATTTCTCAGGCTCTTCTCAAGTCAGTCTCGGCAGGTATCAGCTGGATCCAAATAGCCACTCCTAGAGAGTTCTGGGTGGGCTTAGACCAGTCCAGAAGAACTTGTGGCCAGGGTCAATTCCAGGACCACTTGACTGCAAGTGAGACAGAAGCTTGATTCTTTTTCCTGCTGAGATAGTGTCACTCTGCATTCATGATGGAATACATTCCAGAAATTCAGATTGAAAATGTAGGATTTCATAATTTATAATATTTTTTAAATGATGATCCAGAAATTGCATAATCCTCCCCTTTCCCCCTGAAACTGTGGCTTCTGTCTAAGCTGACACAGCACTTGAGACAATGGAGAAGATAAATCTCCTTCAGCCTCAACCACGAGAAACTGTCTGTCCTCACAGCCTTGAAAGGGGGGCGTCTGCCTGTGAGTGCCCGCAGTTGCACGGACTGTGGTACAAAGCACAGCCCCTCCAGGGCAATGTCTCAGTCAGGATTTGCTGCCTGTTGCTGCTGTGACCCTGGAGGGAATGCCAACCCCTCCCCCAGGACACCCAGATGTCAGATTGCCCTGCACCCAGGGCAGAGGGCCTTGGCCGATTCTGAAATGAGATGACCTGACTTGATGCTTCTTCCAGAAGGGAGTCAAGAAGAGAACATGGTTCCCCAATAGATTAATGTGACCTGGTAATTCTGCTCCTGGTGTAGACCCAAAGCAATTGAAACCAGGTGTTTAAACAAAAACATGTACACAAATGTTAATGGCAGCATTATGCACAATAGGCAGAATGAGAAACTATCCAAACTTTCATCAATGGAAGAATGGATAAGCGAAATGTGATCCATTCATATAACGGAACATCACTGAACCATCACAAGGACTCGAGCTCTAACACATGGATGAACCTTGAAAACATCAGACCAAATGAAAGAAGCCAGACACTAAAGGCCACACATGTGTGACTCCATTTATATGAAATGTCAAGAAGAGTGAATCCACAGAGACAGAAAGTGGCTTAGTCATTGCCAGAGGCCGGGGAGGAGACCAAGGGAGTGACTCCTTGTGATGGGGACGGGCCTCCTGCTGGGAAGGTGAAAGCGTCCTGGACTCAGACAGTGATGACGGCTGTCCAGCACTGCGAATGTTCGAACTGGCCCTGAACTGTGCACTTTAAAACGGTTAAAAGGGCCAACTTTACGTCCATGCATATTTTACCACATAAACCCTTTTTCTTTCCAAGTTAAAAAAGGGGGGCATGGCTGGCCCTACCAACTACCCTACCCTCCCTGCCCCAGAACAAAGCATGCTCCCTTTGGGACTTTCTGAGGGGCTCTGGACCCCCACCCCATGAAGGTCTGAGGATCTATTCAGCTCCATGAACTGAAGATGGAACAAAACGATGCCTGTGTTGTCGTTTCCTTTCTTGACAAGCCATCAGCCCCTTTGACTGATGTTGGGTTTGCACATCTGGGACTGATCAAAAACCAGTGAGTTTGCAAAAGAAAAAAGAAAAGGCCTCATAGGTCGGGAGCAAGCAGACACAGAGGCACCTCCCATACATAGTAAATTACACTGGTGACAGAGAAAAGAAATGTTCCAGCTCCCACAAGGCCGAAGAGGTCAGTGTTGGGGGTCCCACCTCTAAAAGCCAGTTTTCAAATGCAACTGACTAAAGGCGACTGACCAAAGGCCAGACAGCCAACATGGGGTCTTTGAGGGAGGTAAAATGTGGGGCCTCTCAGAGGCCCCATGCTCTTCTGCAGGAGCTCCATTCCTACCCGCAGCCAGCCGGCCCTTCTCACCAGTCTGGGAACAGGACTCCAGGAGCCAGCATGGACCTAGGTCCTGGGGCAGGGCTCTGCCTTGATACCAGTAACTGTTGGCAGCTTGGAGCCCAAGGCCCCATGTCAGTGCGTCCCCTTTGCAGGTCCACCCCTAACCCAGGCCACAGACCTAGATCCCATGTGGTATGGGAAGCCTTGACTTCCCACAGCAAGCTCTGTTGTGACAGTTAAGTGGCTCGCTGTTGCATGAGTACTTTCTTCCAGGATCTGGGACAGGACCCAGCCAGGAGGGCAGCTCTCCCCTGCCCTGGCTGTGTCATGTTGGGTACATGCTTTCGTCATTCCAAGCCTCAAATTCCCTCCTTGTAGAAAGAAGGACAGGCCAGTGCCCATCCCATAAAAAAGTCAGTGAGGTCATCCATGTAAAACCCTGGGCATGGCTGACCCATGGTAAGTGCTGGGGAAATGTCAGACTGGTAAGATTACAAATGTTATCATTACTACTCCAACTCCTATATCTTAAGAGACTCTGTAAAAATTAAAGTGACCCTCTTTATTCTCCTCCCAGAATACATGGTTGGGAACTTGGGGCTTGGTACCAATTCTGCTGATAGCGGTTTTACCTGGAGCCCCTCTCAGACAAAACAACACCTCAGACACGTTGTGTGAAGGTCACGTCCAGAGGAGGAGTTAGTGGCTGGGCGGAGAATTGTCTAAAGGGCTTAGTTAGCAGTTAAATGCAGGGTCTGCAGCCAGACAAACCTGGGGGTGACAGCATGGCACACCAGCTAGGGGACCCTGACATACACTTCACCTCTTTGAAATGGGGATTGGGAGGCCTGCTACCCAGATGTGTTTTAGGGATAATAATGCAGGTACAGTGCATGGTACAGGGTCTCACACCTGCCACACCAGCAGGACAGCCCCCACAACTTCTGCTCCTCCCCCATGTGCAAACAGCCAGATGCGAAGCAGAAGAGCAGGTGCACAAAACACAAAGAACCCTTGGAAGGTCCCTTCTCAATCTATTTGGGGAAGGGGACCTGCCCTTTGTCTTTTTCTGCAGGACCCTAGTCTTTCACCTGTCAGTCTCTAGACCCTAGATGCCCTGATCCAGATGGGAACAGTAGCTCCCCTATTCTGCCAGAATAAGGGGCCCAAATGTTTGAGGTGAAAAGTCACAAACCTGTTCTAGGTTGCAAGGCAAGCTGGACATTTGCACAGGCCCCTATCTGCTTCTCTTGAGCAGCAACTCACCTTTTGGCTAAAAGATGCCTGATTCAAGTTAGACTTCAATCATCAAGTATCAGCTAAGCCCTTTCCAGCCTGTCCACCATCCTAGCACTTGGCAAAGGAGGTTCTGGGTCTGCCCCACGTGAAGGTGGCCCATCTCCTCAGGACTGCAGAACCAAGCCCTCAGCTCCCAGCACAAATCTTTCCACACGAGTTTATGCAAATGTCCACTCTGGTTGAAGATACCCAGGATGACGACGTTCCCCGACCTGCAAGAACTCTAGTGCCCCAGGCCCGGACACATCCACGGCCATCTGGAGCTTTGGAGACAGACAGAGCTGAGTTTCAGCCCCAGCTCTGCCTGGACAACTCACTTCACCTCTCTAACCCCCAGTGTCTTCATCTGAAATATGGGAAGAGGAAGGTTACCTGGCAGGTTTGTTGCAAACGAACCAGCCAGCCACATGTGGGTAGACGAATTCAAACTCATGCCACACTCACACTATCAGCTTTCCATTGATTGACGCCCAATGTGTACACAGAAACACAACAGATGCTAGCGAACTGCACAGAAAGGCAAGAGTACACAGCCTTCGGCAGGACGGCCCCGCAGTCAGACTAGCTTTGAGTCCCGGCTCCCTCCCTTCCTGGCTGTGGTCTTAAGCAACTGAGTTGCCCTGAAGAGTCTTGGTTTCTCCCGCTGTGAACCGGCCAGCGGCCGAGACCAGTTCCGAGATGCAAGTGGGCGCTCAGTTTAGTGCTTGCACACAGTAAGCCCTAAGAGCTGGCATCTGCTCTGGTTACTTCAACTCCTCAGAGATTATGAGAATGGATCAAAGCTCGGAGAGAGTAAAGGAATCTAAGTCACACTTACAAGGCTCCAACCACCAGCTCGCTGGCGTCTCCCGCGTTGTGCAGCGGAGGTGGCGGTAGCAGCAGCAGCACTGGCTCAGCGGGACAGGACGGTCACAGGATACCAGACAGCGGGGCCACGGAAGAAAGCTGTGTATGCCGGGGCTCGATGCGCCTCTTTTTGTATGCTGCCCCTTAGCCCATAGGCCACGCCCCCCTGGGGACCGGTGGAGCTGATAGGGCCGCGCAGTCGCGGCCATCGTTCCGCCCCGCCCCTCAGGACCCGCCCCTCCTTTGGCTCGCCCCGCCCCTCCCCGCCCCGCCCTGCCCTGCCCCTTGAGCTCCGCAAGCGGCAGGACCACCCGCATCCTACTAGGAGGACGCACTCAGTTTCCTCATCCTGACCAGAAAAGTATCAGTTCCATTGAGCGCTTACTAGTTGCCTGGCACGGTGCCAAGTACTTTCCACCAGGGGTTTGCAAATTTACCAAATCCCGTTTCTGCGGCTCAAATGGAAAATGGGAATAAGGTGTCCTCCCAGGATTCTAAGAAATAAAATCAGGAAGGGCGTGGGCACGTAAACTGTGGCGCAAAATACGCACTTGCTAAATTTATTCTCATCCTCTGCACGTGGGTAGAAAACTCACTCTTGCCACCTGACTTAATCTCTCCCTCTCCTATCTTTCTCTCTACCCCTCCCTCCCTTTCTCCTGCCCTCCTTCCCTCCCGCTTTTTCTCTTTTCAATGTGCAGATGAAGACTAGGAGATTATACTGAATGAGGGCAGTAAAACCAGGCGCGATCCAGGTGAAGTATCTTTATCTTTGTTATCCAATCCAGTGAGATGGAAATAATCCCATTTCACAGACTGGGGAACTGAGTCCTGGAGAAGGGAGTCCCCGTAGCTAGTGGGCAGCAGCACAGGTTCAAACCTTGCTTTAACTACATTTTGCCTGCAGGCATTTAGCATCTGTAACAAACCAATTTAGATCCACAAGAAATAGCCTTTGAAACATGTAAATGTTTCAGGACCATGTCGATAGGTGAAGAAACCAAGGCCGGAGGAGCTAAAGGACTTCCTGTGCTTCCCTTCAATCACATAGTGTGGACCTACTATGTGCCAGCACGTACAGGAGGAGCCTGTCCTCCTGCTGCATGAAGACATAGGAATCAGCTCATTCATCACTTATTCCTTCACACAATCCCACTGAATCACTGCATCAGCCTCTGTGCTACGCCGTGGTGAGCAGGCTCAGACAAGCCCCCTCTAGGACCTCAGGGCCTGGGGTACCCAGACAGGTGAGAGCATTTGTGGGAATAAAGATGGAGAATGCGCAGGGCAGGGATGAGAGAAGATGATCCCTCGGTGTGGTAGAGCATGGATTCAGAAAGCCAGAAACTCTTGCCCCAGATTTTGATGCAGCTCAAATACAGATAAAGAATAATGTAGACATTCTCTTTTGCCTCTTTTCATTTCTTTTATTTTTCTCTCTTCTCTCAATTTTTGAAGCATATCATTCTCAGCTCAACATTCATTCAATACTTATTAAGCGCCTACGTAGTGGGCTCTGTTCCAAGCACTGAAGTATTCAGAGGTGAACCAACTTGTTCCAGAACAATAATCCTCACTCTGACAAAGGGCAAACCCAAATGGAGAAGACTTGTATTATTAACAGATACCTCTCAGGTACCCAGCTGCACACACATCATCCTGTTTACCCACAACAATGCTCTGAGACTGATGCTGTAATCATTATGAAACAGGGAACAGAGAGTGTAAGTAGCTTTCCCCAGGCCACACAGCTAGCTCCTCAGTGGAGGAACTGGGATTTGAACTCATGTTCTTGCCCACTCAGCTGCCACCACTTTGTGTACCATTATACCCTGGGGAGTATATACAGGGGAGTGGAATAAACTGGGTCCAGTTTATACAGGTACCATTATACCCTGGGGAGTTATACAGGG
Source organism: Tonatia bakeri (assembly GCA_004024845.1). NCBI lineage: Eukaryota > Metazoa > Chordata > Mammalia > Chiroptera > Phyllostomidae > Tonatia > Tonatia bakeri. The sequence continues at coordinate 8,671 of PVIA01009318.1, forward strand.
GAGTGGAATAAACTGGGTCCCCAGCCCAGCAGAGGGGAAGGAAAGCTCCGCAGGATGGAATTTCTCATGGCCCAACATGTGAGTGGGGGTGGGGGTGGTTAATACGAGAATGCGCGCCGCTCTAACTCAGAACTCCACCTCCTTAATGATGCTTTTTATGGCAACTCTTCGGACCCCTTGCTGATCCAGGACAGCTGTGAGGACACTCTTCCTAGCCCATGTATTCCAGGGACATCATTGGCAGAGCTGCCACCTGAGGGCACCTTAACAATGTCATTCCTTGGCTGGGCTCCCAATGCCCACCTGGCCTGGCAGCCACTGCCCCAGCACCCTGCACACAACAGAAACTTCCAGACCCTCACCACCCCCTTCTCCCTCAGTTTCTGATTTCCTCTCCACCTGCACTCTTCTCATCTGCCCCACTGCTTCTTGTCGACCCCACTGAGCCTCTCTGGCCTGGCATCTGACCGTGCCCATCCTGCCTGCTGGCTTCCAGCAGGTGCCTCCATGGGCCAGGTGCAGCATCAGCCTCTCACAAACCAATGAGAGCAATGAGGGAAGGGGCTATTGCTGGTCTTGTTTCATAGATGGGGAAACTGAGGCTCAGGTAAGTGAAAGTGCTTGTACAGGTTCACCTGGCTACTAAGTGATGCAGCTGAGACTCCAGCTTAGGCAGTCCAAGCCCAGAGCTCATGACCTGGGTCTCTGAACCATGTGACTGGAAGAGAGTAGGGAGCTCAGGTTTGCTGCAGTGTGAACCCACTGGCCGTTTCTGAGCTACTTCATATTTCTCTTCAATAGCCCAGTTGGGCTAACATTTCTCAAATGGAATGTTATACTTACTACTGCTGTGTCAGACAGTATCCCAACACACAGTGGCTTCAATCACTCTATTTTGCTCATAACTTTGTAGGTCAGGAATCTGCAACAGGCCCAGTTGGATGGTTCTTCCTTGGGGGTCTGTCACATGGTTGCAGTCAGATGTTGGCTGGGGCTGCAGACACATGTGGCCTGTATTGAGCTGGACATCCATGTGGTGAGGGCTCAGCTGTGGTGTTAACTGAAGTGACTCCACATGGCCTTTCCAGGAAGACAGTTTCAGGGCAGACAGACTTTTTTCTTCCCCAAGAGCAGGCAGAAGGTGCACAACTTTTTACGGGCTGTCATTGGAAGTCACGGAGCATCACTCTGCCATACCTTTGGTCAAATCAGAGTCTACCTAGGATCAGGGAGAGAGGACATGGAGCACACTTCCCAGCGGGCAGAGCTCAGAGACTTCGCAGACAAGAGACATAAAGACACACAGGTCAGTGCCCAGTACTGAGCACTCAACAGAAGGCAATTCGTCCTTCATAGGGGGCTCACTTAGCCCAGTGGGAGGAGCGCCTTGTCTGTATCTAGACAGATGAGTTTGAACCCTAATGCCACCAGGCACCAGCTGTGTGTCTTTATTCAGTGGCCTGACCTCTCTGAGCTACAGTTACCTCCCAGGCTGGATCACCCTAGGGGCAGACTGAGTCAGTAGTTGCTGGCTGGTATCATTGTCTGGAACCAGTCAGGCTGGGTTCCAGCCCCAGCTCCTGTACTTCTTCGCTGTTGGCCTGTGTTCATCTCCCCGTCTATGTGATGGGTGCGATGACAATGGTCTCTCTCTCCCCTTGGGCTAAAAAAAAATTAGTAACATTTTTACTATTATTAAAATAACAAATAGTTACTATATAGAAAATAATTAGAATACTTGCACATAGCAAGCATTAGTTAATATTATTGCTAATTAAGTCAACAAAGTAAAGAGACAGAAAAGCTTAATTTTGATCAACTTTTCCATCATTGTATAATCTTAGATTTCCAAAAAATTTCCAACAGTTAACATTTGACTTTAAATAAGATGGTGTGTCATGGGCAACACTGGCTTCTGGGAGGTCCCGAGTGGGAAGAGACCAAGGTGCACCCAAGAGTCCTTGTGGGAAGGGACTGGCCACAATATCCTTGGAAATCCCAGTAAAGGATCCTGGTTGCTACCCAGGCAAGAGTTAAGTAATGGAGAGTTTGGACCAAGGAAAAGGTCCTCCTGAATAACCGTAATGAAGCCCAGCCTGAAGCAGGAGCATGTGGGCCTGGTCATGACATTCTGGAGAGGTTCCACACCTCTGCCCAGTTGTGCTCTCAGAACCGAGATATGCTGACCATAGGACCATGCACGTGAGAGCAGAATGGTGGAGCTGCACCAGGTGGTCTGAAGGTTTAATCATTCAAAGCAAAGATCAAGGTCTTTCTTTCCTATCTCAATGTGGTTGCCACAGGGCTGAGGGGTCTTGAACTCACACCACATGTTTTCATTGGAGTCCCGAGGTTAGACATCGAGAGCCAAGGCCAGGAGTTTCAGCTTCTCCCTTGCTCCTGACACGCCCATTCAGCAGCTGCAGACTGTCACTAAGCCACACGTCGGCATCAAAGAGCACTAGTGATGTGAGCCAGGGAGATGCTGGGGGCCCATTCTGTGATGGGCACGGCTTAGAAAGAGGAACCCAAAGGCAGAGAAAGATGACGACAACTCTGTGTTGACAGGTGCCGATCGTGTGGTCCTTCGGGATCTCAGTGGGATGCCTGACTTATTGGAAAGGAAGGGTGTAAGGGCTGAGACAGGATCGTAGGAAGCTAGGAAAATTCGTTGGCAAGTAGAATAGAAAAACTGAGACAGATAGCTGAAGAAATTGGCCAAGCAATTTACAGCCAGGTGCAGATGGTCACCAAGGTGGAAGGCCTGAGTGCTGCCAGGCAGGGGGAAAACTCACAAGGACCTCACCCCTAGGGTGACCTTTCCTCCCCTGACTTTTCCTCCCTGGAGATGACATCTAGGCCTCAGCTGTTTTTCAGCTCCAGGCCTAGAAAAACAGCAAAACCAGGTGGGCAATGTCAGAACCAAATGCAATGACTGAAGACCCCCTTCCCTGTCACTGACCAATTGGTGGAGACCATGACCCTGAAGGAGCACACCTGGAAAAATGATGAAACCCTCCCCTGAGACCTCCCCTAAGATTCCCACCTGCAAGACAGAGATAAAAACCTTAAGACGAAGGACCTAGCCCGCATGCTCTCCCTCTGGGAGCAGCCTGCACCACTTCCTTTCCCTTCCTATTCCCCCACTTCTTCCCCCACACGCACGGGTCTCCTAAACTCTAGGCAGTGGGCGGTGGCAGCTTGTCCCAGGCTCATCCCCTGAACCTGTCCCCAAGACCCCTCTTCTCTGACTGCCCAGTGAGCTGAGGCAGCCCAGCCTGGGCTCTCCTGTTGCTTCCTCCGTGCTAAGCCCTTCCGTGTCTCACTGTCTGTAGCTTTAACAAATGTACCCTCACAGCCACCTGGACTCACATTGTGAAATCTCTCCTACACAAGGTCAAGAACCCACATACTCCAGCTGAACCTGGGCAGCCCCGCTCAGGGCCAGGCCCCTGTCTGGTCACAGAGTGAGTTCCACATCTTCCACTGGCAGGCAACTCCTGGGGGCAGTGCAGGACCTGCTGGAGGGAAGATCTGGGCCGAGATATTGATGGACTAAAGTTACAAGTAAGAAAAACACACTCAAGATAGTGCAAGCAGAGGAGGGGACTTCTTGGTGGGATTCTGGGTTATTGTGGAACCTAAGAACAGTCAAGATCTTCAAAGAACTAGAATTAGTCCTGGAAGGGTGTCAGGCATCCGGGCAGCACCATGCATTTCCCCTACTCAGTACAGGGGTCCCTTCTGGAGAACTCTGCTGCCAGGCCTTCCCTATTCCCTGTGTACAGGACCATCCCACCAAGTGGGGGTTCACATCTCCCTTGCTGCAGGGAGATGTGAACCATACCCCAGTTCTAACTTCCTAACAAGAGAATCTAATTGGCCCCGTGAGGAGCAGATGCCTACTCCTGGCCAATCAAATGAGACCAAGGGAACAACGTGAGAAAACATGAACTTGACAGCGAGAGGCCAGATGGATGGGGATGATCCACAGCACTGCCTGTGGATACAGCCAGAAAAAAAGCCCAGGATTCAGGGGGACAGTAGCTTGGGGGTAAAAATGCTACCTAGAAGGCTGAAGCAGACTTTAGCAGCGTCCCATTCCTGTCCCTGGAACCCCCAGCCATTTCGGGACATAGCTACTTTACTTCTGAAAGCCACACCTGCATCTGTGCAGGGCTGTCCCTGAGCTGTCAGAACCCAGTGAGCCCACAAGCATGATGCCTTAAAGTCCCTAGGATTTAATGCCCCTTGGGCATCAGGTAACAATGGCTAATAGGGTCGTGGATATAAATACCCAGGTGCCATGCTTTCAGCTGAAAAGCTTCAGAGGTGAGTGTTTTCCTCCAAAAAAGTCTCTGGTTGGCCACATAGTACCTGGCTTAATGATGCAAATGTATCAGGTTCCTTCCCTTCCAGTCTCATTAACCCACCTCTCTTCTCTATTCCTTGTACCTCTCATATAACCGGCCCACCCTCAAATCCTCAGGTCAGGGTCTGTTTCTGGGAATCAAAACTAAGAGAAGGATCCTGAAGTTTGGGGAGAAAGTCCCCCGAGTCCCTCTATTCTCCTCAGATACCTGTGCATTCATCATCTGTCCATTGAATACTTACTGTGCATCTACTACATTCCACTGACAAACATAGGAGCAAAATAGGAACGAACTGAGGAAGACTGAACAGCCATACAAAGACAGGAAGCCTTTTTATAAGAAGAGTTTAAAAAGCCAAGGCTTAGCTGTAGGGCGATTTAACCATATAAAAACTATGACTCATGCAGGAAAAGTGAACACCAAATCCCAGAATATGATGGGCACCCCCTTAAAGTGTGAGAGAAGTAGTTTCAGGCAAATTAAAGGAATTCTTCATCCAACACTGAATAGCAAATTTACCCAACTTCAGCTACCCCACAAGAAGTAATGCAAGCAGAAAATTTAAATAGACTTTTTAAAAAAATAAATGAATGCTGGAGTTCATTTTTTATTCTATTTGGTGACATTTAATGAGGACTTTCTTTGGGCCAGGCATTCAGGCAAAAGACAGAAATAAGGCAGACATCAGATAAGGCGTTTAAGGGAGGCCTCTGTGCTGAGCGCTCAATGCAGGCCTCTGTGCTGAGCGCAGTAACAAAGGTGTCCAGAGGGCTCCAAGGAGCCCAGGAGATGGGTGGGTATCTGGACCCAGGGGTGGACTGAGGCGTCACGGAGGTGATGCAGTGCCAGTGCATTAACCAGGACCTTTTGTTGCTTGTTACAGAAACTTAACTAGGATAGACTGAAGGAAGAAAAAGAGGTAATGTCTCCGTTTCTGTAAGTGGGAAGTTAAGAGAGGGAACTTCAGGCACACCTGGGTCCAGGACCTCAAACAAGAGGGTCATGTCTCCCACCTCCCTCTCCCCTGATCTCCCTACTCCTGTCTGGGCTCGGCCTGGCTCCCTCCTGTTCCTCTACGAGGTAGAGAGGGTGGCCCCTGACAGCTACAACTCAACCCTGTCTGACTCTGAGACCCAACAGGTCAGCACCTCCCACCTGGCTGCAAACTGAGAAACAAAATCCCAGGGAAAGACATGACTGGCCCGACCCAGGCCACAGGCCCACCCTGGCAGATGTCGTCATGCAGGGCCCTGGCCCTCCAACCATGACAGCCACGGCTCATGCCACTCAGGCTTCCAGCACGTGCAGTCCTTTGCCTCAGAGTTTACTCCGGCACGGGACTTCACGGCAGGCCTATGTCGACGTGGAATTCCACGCCTCTGAGCAGCACCCACCAATAATTTAGTAAGAACTGCAGCCCAGATACCCCAGCAGCGTCCTCTCTCAGGCAGGACAAGTCGGGCTCCCAGTGACCCCAGGGGACTGCACTCCAGGGGCCACAGTGGTAGCCGGGGAACAGCCATTCGTCCGTCACTGACTCCTTCCTGTCCCTGTCTCACTTCCTCACCCTCCTGGTATTTCCGGGGATCATCTCCTCCAAGAAACTACCTGCACTCACATCCTGTTGCAGAGTCTGTTGGGGAGAACCCAAGGCAAGACACCCAGCCATTGCCACAAACCTGTGGGTGGGAAATGTGCCTCAGAATGGGCTAACCTGGCTCCCTCAGTGGCTGGGCCAACGGGAGCCTGTGATTGGAGCAGGGGCGGGCATCTGCCCCAGGGAAAGGGGGCTAGGCAGAGAGACAGCCAAAATGGATGGATCTAGACGAACAGGAGACAGGCCAGGGATCTCTAGGCAGAGGGCAGTGCATGCAAACACCAGAAGCAAGAAACCCGGTGCATGCCAGCAGGGAGGTGAGAGCCTCAGTGAAGCCTGCTAAGCAAAGCAGACTTCAATCCAGAGGATGAGAGTTAGGAGCCCCCAAAAGGCAAACCTTCCAAATTGTGGGTATCCGTGGGGAGGGTTGCCTGTGGTGGGGAGATGGAATGAGTGTTTTGGGGGAGAGCTCCTGGCAGCAAAACAAGAATGGTCGGCTGTAGCCCCCAGAGCAGCTCCCTTCCTGTTGGCACTGGGGTGAGCCCTGGCTTGCGCTCCCTGGAGGGAACTAGGAACTCCAGGTTCATTGTCTACTGAGCACTCGATGGTAATCCTGCACTCCAGCCTTAGGTCAATGCTGTGAGGTGGGAGCCATGGCGTCCCCACTCCACCAAGAAGAAAACCAAGGTTCACATGCATAAGTAAGTTCCCCGGGATGGATCACACAGCAAGAGATACAGAGTCTGTGAACCCAGTGGATTCTGAAACCTGAGATTTGAGTAATTTTGTTGTTTGTTTATTAAATGTGAATAGGTCTGATGCAGGTCTGTCCCTCTCTCTCCCCCTCTTTCTGAATCTATTTGAGTCCTGGATTCCAGTTGTGAGCTTTTACCTAGTAAGGGATATCTGCTGAGGGAATGGGATGGTCAGTCCTATTGAATTTTTTGATCAGAAAGTACTAGAACATTCAGGGAGCTAGTTGTCATGGGACTTGGGATGAAAATGCTTTTATGGCTTTGAAGTATAAACAACTATCCTGGAATGTTCACAAATCCTTCCTCCTTAACCAAGGGAAAGTTTATAAAAAGTGATGCCAAATCATCAATACCTGGGGCGACATGGTTGGTGGCCGCCCTGGGATAATAGCACCGGTTTCTCAGCTCTCCATCCCTGGGCCAGATCCCTTTTGCCACAAAATTCTCCAGCAGTGGCACCAACTGCTCAAGGTGCCTCCTGATACCTTAAGATCTCTTCTCTTTCTTAGAAGAAACAGAAAGATTCTTGAATTCTAACTGAGTACATGTCACTCAGCTAGAACACTAGACTCCCCAGCCTGCCTGGCAGCTACTCCTGTCCATAGAACTACATGTCAGCCAGAGAGTCATGTTGTGGCTTCAAGGAAGTCACCCTAAAGGGTGGGGAAGATTTACCTTTCATTGTTCTTCTTCATTCCTGCCTGGAATATGGGTTTGATGGCTGGAGTGCAGCAGCCAGCTAGAACCACAAGGTACCTTGGGAACAGAAAGCATAAATGTTGGCATCCAAGTCCATGACTCTGTAGGTCTCTACATCAATCCCACTACCTGTATCAGACTTCTTTTACATAAAAGAGAAGTAATTTCTATCCCTATTTATGTGGAAAGGACAGGTGTGGTCTTCGTTCTTCATAGTATCTAATCCTGATAACATCTTTAAAAGTGAAAAGAGATCTGATGTTAGATTAAAATTTTTTTCTCTCCTTTGAATCGCCTGTCTGGCAACTCTTCATTTTGGGGTGGGGGGATGATAAAATGGAAGTATGATGATCTCCTTACAAAAATGGGGAGTCTCCATTTCACAATTTCATAAGACACTCCTTGCTCTTGCCCTTTGAAGTCCTTAACCCAGAACAGCCAAACCCATGTCTGAAACACGCCTGGGTTCCCACTCTCACCCCCTGGCCTCCCTCTAATAACCCAGCGGAAGAGTCAGAGAACGCTGATGACCATGACTGGGAATTCCTCAGAAAATTCAGCTCTTCTGGCAAATGCTGCCAGAGTGATTGCTTTCTCCCTGGGTGACAATCGGACTTTTCCAGACAAGGCTGAGCCCCAGCTTTCACGCCCAGGGTGTGGTGTTTCCGAAAGATTCTAAAGCTTTCTGTCAGCCTGGAAAGAAACCATGCCTCTCCCACAGGTGGTGTTCCCAGGGCGTGAGCTGGATCTCTCCATGCCAGCCTGGGGGAGAGGAGGACTCCCAGAGTGGAAACTGGTCTCCTTCCCAGGCCCCAGCAAGGGTATCCCAGCTCCCCACCCCTCCTGCTGCAGAGGGGCCCCCACACCTCTCCTCATGACGCTGAGCTTCCAGATCCCCTGTGGGGCCTTGAATCCAAGCCCGTCACTTCCTGGCCTGAGACCTTGAACAGGTGCCTTGACTGCTCTGCCCCTCAGTCTCCTCCTCTGTAAAATGGGAACAATAGCAGACCCACTCATAGTGCAGTTGTAGCAGACGAGTTAACTGTTGAGAATTCTTAGTCCGTGTCACCCCTTCTACCTTTGTTCTCCAAGATCTCACCTCTCCTGTTTCTAGAAATACTGTCCTGATAAGCCTGACCACCGAGGGACACCTCCCCTATAATCCCCACCCCAGAAAGCAATCAAATAGGTACAGTTTGTGGTCAAAGTTTGAAAAGCAGGGTAAATGAGAGCATTCGTGTCTTGGGGCTGCCCGAACAAATGGCCACAACCTGCGGGGCCTAACGCAGCAGAAATCTGCTCTCTCACAGTACCCTCTGTAGCCCACAGGGGAGGATCCTTGCGCTTTTCCAGCTTCTGATCTGTTCCTGAATCCTCTTCATTATAGGGACACGTCCTAATGAATCAGGGTGGTCACTCATCCAGTATGAGCTCATCTGAACTTATTGTACCTACAAGGCCCTATTCCCAAATAAGGACACATTTGGAGGTTCCAGGTGGACGTGAATTTTGGGAAGACACTATTCCCTCGACTTTGAATTGTGTGACCAAGACTATGGCAGAAAAGATGCTGTGCTATGCCTTAAGATACTGGCAGCTCCCACTTCTTCCTCTTGGAAGCCCAAGCTGCCGTGTGGAGAGAGGCCAACAGTCAGCACCAACCTGCAGGTACGAGAGTGAACCATCCAGAATGGGTCCTCCAGGCCCAGCTGATACCTGAGCAAAAGAAATCATTGCTAAAGTTTTAAGCCACTAAATTTTGGGGTGGTTTCTCATGCAGCAAAATGTAACAGGATGAGGTGTGATCAATTAGTTCCTTGTTTTTATGTCAGTGCTGGGCACAGAGCAGATGCTCACCAAGTGTTTGCCAACTGGGACAGAACCATCTCTGACTCCCGAGAAGCTGCTCAGCAATGGCGATGACAAAGCCCATGGACGCCCAGTGACCTGTTCATGGGACACGCCAGGCTCTGCCCTTCTTCTTGAGCAAAGCAAGACAAATTGAGATGTTTGTTTTCACACAGCGGGGTAGCTTCAGTGTTCCTGTTACACAGGCGGTACCGGCCCCTAATGGGGGACAGCCCCTCCGGAGTCGTTGGCAGGCTCTGGCAGGGTGCGTACGTGAGTCCGTGCGGCCTGTAGATGTGCGAGTCCCAGCGGTGCTTTTACCTGAAGACAATTGCAGGATGATCTCACCATGCGTGCACATACTCCACATCATTGTCATCCATTGGACAACTGGGATCCTTTGTTCACTGGGTCCTGCTTTCAACCTAAGCCAAAGCTAAACATGTCTCTTCGACAGAACAAAGACATGTTAAATCACTATCATGATGGCTCCCAGTGAACCCTGCCTCTGTGCCCTCGCCCTGTTGCAATGTGACTTTGCCCCTCATCTTATCAAGAGGTGGAGTCTATGTCCCTGAGCCCGTGCACCTGGGTTGGCCATGCCATTTGCCTTGCCCAACAGATTATGGTGGAGGTGATGGGCATGTGTTCCAAGCCTGAGACTCAAGAGGCCCGCAGTTTCTGCGCTCACCCTCTCAGACCCAGAGAGGAGATGCTGTCGAGAAGCCGAGTCCAGCCTACTGGAGCATGGGGGCCATGGAGGCCAACCACGGTGCCTGAGCCGACAGCCAGCACCAGGAGTGAGCAGCCTTGAACCCTCAGTCCTAGTAAAGCTGTCAGTGACCCACAGCAGCATGAGTGAGCTCTGGTGAGACCACAGAGGGACGACTCGATTGCCACCCTGAGACCATGAGAATAGTCCACTGTCACTGTTTGGAGCCTCTATAGTTTGGGATGCTTTGTTTTGCAGCAAAGACTAACAGTCATGTAACAGTAAACCCTGTCGGGGAGAGAGAGCTGTATGTTTCCCTCCAAACAGCCAACTGTCCAGTAATTCTGAGAATACTTCATCTTTCTGTTATGGGCTGAACGGTGTTCCCCCCAAAGCCCTATGTTGAAGTCCTAACCCCCAGCACCTCAGAATGTGGCTGTACTTGGAGACAGGTCTTTCAAAAGGTGATTAAGGGAAAAGGAGGCCATCAGGGTGAATTCCAATCCAACATGACTGGTGTCCTCAGGACACAGATATGCACAGAGGGAAGACCATGTGATGGTACAGGGACAAAACAGCCGCTGATGGGCTGAGGGGAGAGGACTCAGAGGAAACCAGCCCTGCTGGCATCTTGACCCTGCACTTGTAATCTCTAGAACAGTGAGAAAACTCTCTCTCTTGGTTGAGGCCCCCAGTCCGTGGTACGTGTTACGGCAGCCGGAGCAAGCTGATACAACTTCCCAGCAGCTCGGGCTGAGGGCTGCCTCTGCCTCCCCACACCTCGGAGCTGGAAGTCTGCACTGAGCTTTCTCAGCTCCTGCTTTGTCATCTCAGGAGAGGGGACCATTTCCTTTCCCCAAAGGCCAAAATGGGCCTCCAGCCCCAAGCTCACCGGGCATTCCTGGCACTCACTCAACACTTGTTAAATAAGAACTTACAATATGCTGAGCCCTCATAGTCTTCTAGGCAATCCTCACGCTTTCCGCAAGGGGTATGTGTTATTTTTGTCCCTCTCTCCCTGGGGAAGGAACTGAGGCCCAGGGGGCTGCCCCACCTCCCCATGTGCACACAGCTAAATGGAGGGCTGGGACTCGAAGACCCAGCCACGCCCCTCCCACATCCCAGTCTCCAACGTTCCAGGTCCTCCCAGCATGGAGGTTGCCCCCATGGAGGTCAGCTGAATAACGTCCCCTGTCCTAATCCCTAAAACTTTATATGGTACATTAGCTTCCTAGGGCTGCTATAACTAAGGACCACAAATGGGGTGGCTTAACACAACAGAAACTTATGCTGTTACAGTTCTGGAGGCCAGAAGTCCAAAATCAGGGCATCAACAGGGCCTTGTTCCCCCTGAAGGCTCTAGAAAAGAACTGGTCCCCTGCCTGTCTCTCAGCTCCTGGTGGTTGCTGGCAATAATTGGTATTCCTTGGCTTGTGGCCACACCACTTCAATTTCTGCCTCTGTCTTTACGTGGCCTTCTTCCCTGTGACTGTGCCCAAAGTTCCCTCTTCTTACGAAGACACCAGCTGTAGATTAGGGCCCACTCTAACCAAGTATGGCATCAACTTGATGACATCTACGAAGACCCTATTTCCAAATAAGGCCACATTCTGAGGGTCCAATTGGACATAAGTTTGGTTGGGGAGGGGGACACTATCAATTCACTATGCATTGTAAAAGGGACTTTGCTACTGTGTTTAAATGACAGATCTTGAAATGAGGAGGTTATCCTGAATTTTCCTATGGGCCCAAGGCAATCACAAGGGTCCTTATAAGAGGGAGGCAGGGTGTCAGAGTTAGACAAGGAAATGTGACAACCGATGCAGGGGCTGGAGTGGCACACACTGAAGACAGAGGAAGGAGCTATAAGCCAAAGAAAGCAGATGGTCTCTGGAACAGTGGTCCCCAATTTTTTGGCACCAGGGACCAGTTTTGTGGATGATTGGGGGACAGGAGGCGGAGGTGAGGTGAGCCTCACTTGTAGCCAGGTTCCTAACAGGCTGCAGATGGGTACTGGTCTGTGGCCCCGGGGGCTGGGAACCCTTGCTCTAGAAACTGAAAAAGACAAAGAAATGTATTCTCTCCTGGAGCCTCTAGACAGAACCAGCCCTGCCAACACCTTGGTGTTAGCCTGGTGAGACCCAGTTTTGGACTTCTGACCTCCAGAACTGTAAGACAGTAAATTCACGCTAAGTCGCTAAGATCATGGTCACTTGTTACAGCAGCCACCAGACACTAACACAGATCCATGACTGGTTGTGTTTGCAGAAACGTAGAGGGTGGCTGCAGAGCTGGGCCGCAGGCTCCTGCGCTGCCCCTCAAAGGGGAAACCACTGTGAATCAGACAGGGCACATGAACGCTTCCAAGCAGCCGCAGACTCACAGACCACACAGCGCTCAGCAGAGCCCTTAGTCATCTGGCTCCGAGAGGCCCCTCCTTCGAGCCTCTTTACCAGAAATGCCCTGGGTTCGCCCTGATTATTTTTCGAGCGATCAAGTAACACTTTCCAGATGCACAAATTGGACAGTGGCCAGTCTCAGACTTTGCAAGGTCTGGGGGTCCACGCGGGGCCCTTTGGGTGGGTACTTTAGCCCGGGCGACTGCCACAGCATCGCCAGTGTCCTCAGAGCCTACTTGTCCTGGTGGGCAGCAGCTGTCCTGCCTCTGAGCAGGGGAGCCCGGAGGCGCCTGCAGAATATTTGACCAGGCTACACCTACAAGTGGCCGAGGCCATGGGCAGAGAGCCCCATGCACTCTAGAGTGTCCCCAAGATGTCCTCCCCCGCCACCCCGGAACACGTCTCATTCCAGTGGACCGCAGCTGCCTTTACACCCCAGTCCACCTGGGGATGTGCGTTCGTTTTCTCTAACAGGGCAGCTGGAAGGTGGTGTGGGGACCTATACCTCACTAAAACTTGACAATGAGCAGTACTCAGTTTCTCTCTTGACATCACCTCTGCATATTTGAAAAGTCTCAGGTCACTACTCCCCAGATGTGTCATCTGGAGCCTCTCACAGCAGTGTCTTCCTCCACTCTCCCCTTCCTGAGAGGCCATCTGGTGGGGAGGAAAGTTTAGGATGTACGTGGTGGTGGCGGGGGAAGGGAGCCCACCCCCACCCCCACCCCCACCCCGAGATCCTTTTACAAGACACAGGAGCCCACATTAGTTTCCTAGGGCTGCCGTAACAAATGACCGCAAACAGGGGTCTTAACAGGAACTTATTTTCTCCCGCGTCTGGAGACCTGAAATCTGAAATCAAAGTGTCAGTAGGGCCCGCCCCCTCCGAAGGGCCTGGAGGGAACTCCTTCCTGCCTCTTCCAGCTCCTGGGGGCTCCGGGTGGTCCTCTGGCTGCATCACCCAGGCTCTGCCTCCATCCTTACGTGGCCTTCTCCTCCTCTTACCATGACACTGGTCATTGCATTCAGAGCCCACCCAGGTAACCCAAGATGATTCATCTTGAAATCTGCTACCTGATCACATCCGCAGAATGTTTTTCCTGACGAGGTCACAGTCACATGTTCTGGGTGTCAGCCCTTGGACATGTCACTTTAGTGGCCCCCTCCAATACTCTACATCAAGCTCGGGCTCACTCTGGTCACTCTCTCCAGGCCACACCAGGCCACGCCAGCAGCCTGGGCTTCCGTGCCAACCGTGCTGGAGCACCATGCGTGGGGGTCTTCCCTTCACATCACACTGCGGGGTGGCTCTTAGCCCTTTTGCTTTTGGCCTTCCGCTGCCTCCCTCAACTCCAGGATTCAGACGCAGGGGGGCCAGCTCAGGACATGTTGCCCCTCCACATCTCTCTTTAATATCCATCTCCCCCCACCCAGCTGGATGAAAGGATTCCTCACCTTCTTTTTTGCAAGGATGCTCCTTTCATGAAGTACTGCATTTGATTTCCCCTCTGGCTGGTAACTTGAAGGTCAAGGACAACAGGCGTGACTCTTGATGCATAAGTGAGAGCTAAAGGAATTTAGAAAACCCTTTTTATCTTTTGGGCTATCATCCCAATAAGAATTCTCAAAGCTAAACTCAAACTCCTGCTTCTTTTTTTAAATTCTTATCTGAGAACACACTTATGAATTTCAGGGAGGGGGGAAGGAAGGGTGAGAGAGGGAGAGAAACATTGATTGGTTGCCTCTGGTACATGCCTGGACTTGGGACCAAACCCACAACCCAGACATGTGCCCTGACTGGGAATCGAACCTGTGACCTTCTGGTTTATAGGACGATGCTTCAACCAACTGAGCCACACCAGCCAGGGTGAATGTCTTTCTTGCTTAGCTTTTGCTAAGCATTCCTAGTCCCCCCCAAGGCAGATGAGGGAAAAAGTCACATTCTCCAAAATAAAAGAGGAAAACATACGCACATGTTGTAAAAACACAATCCATCTCCATTGACTAATGGCACCACACTGACCCAATCTCACCAGCAGGAGGCTTCAGAGGCGGTGTTTAAGTAAACCTTGTGGTGGCTGGTCAACTTTATATGCAATAAAGTACACACAGCCTCGTGAGCTCCGACAAACATCTATACCAGCTTAACCACGATCACTCTGTAGAATGCTCCCACCGCCTCAGACCCCTCCCGGGTCAGCCCTCATGCCTCCCTCATTCCCGCACACCTCCCCACCCCCTTCTCTGTGCTGCTGCTTCAGGAATGGCACATTAATGGAATCATCCAGCATGCTAAGAATTACTCTTGACCCTTCCCTTCCCCTATAGGAGAGCGCATTCAACTCTCCAGCTCTACAAGCTTGACAATGAGAGAATATTTTTGTATAAATAAAAATGGCCCTGGTTGGTGTAGCTCAGTAGATTGAGTGTGGGCCTGCAAACCAAAGGATCACTGGTTTGATTCCCAGTCAGGGTAAGTGCCAGGTCATGGGCCAGGTCCTCTGTGTGGGGCGCATGAGAGGCGACCACACATTGATGTTTCTCTCTCTCTTTCTCATTCTCTTCCCCTGTCTCTAAAAAACCCAAATAAATAAAATCTTTAAAAAAATAAATAAAAATGCACTGATCTGTGTTTTATAAAATAATAACCATTTTGATAGGTATTATTTCAATAGGTTCTTGTGAGATTCAAATGCAATTAGGGGTATTAAGTGCCAAGCACTTACTTAAAAACCTACAAATGATAGTCATTATTGTTCCTACTCTCTGTTCCCCACTTTGAAGCCAACATTATCATCTGAAAACACAAGCCTGACCAAGACATCTCATTAGCTTCTTTACTGGCTACTTTCTGGGGTGAGCTCTTTCCATTACCCCAACTCTCTGCCCCGACCCACCCCATGTGTCAGCCTCATGGCCCTCCACGCTCGCAAGGGCCTTCTGTGTCCCTGGGCCTTTGCACATGCTCTACCCCCTCTATCAGGGAAACTCCACCCCACCTGTGGAGACCCAGCATGAACGTGACCTCCTCTGAGAAGATGTGTGGTTGGCAGGTCACAGTTGCTTTATCTCTGTCTTCCTTAATGGCATATTTTGCTTCCTTATTTTTTTCATTTATCATGCAAATTACTCTTTTCACTTTTCAAAATGAATGAGGCAAATTGAATTATTGGTCCCAATTCTTCACTCTGCCAGAAGACCAGTCTATGCTCAATGGCCTTGGGGCTTCCCATGGCCTCATGGTGGGCAGAGAGTACTTCCTATCTCTTGACTTTGGCCATGTGACTGGCTTTGACCAATAAGCTTCTGTCATGGCCAGGTCACACTTGGAAACCCAAGCACAGAATGAAGATGTGGGGAATAGAACTGGAAACAGCCTGCAGCTTGGAGGCCAGCCCAGCTGGACCTGGCATAGATCAGGTAGCCCCACTCCCCTCACCCCCAGCTGACCTACAGACATGGGAGCCAGTTATAGGTGGTTGGTGACTCAGCATCACTGTGGCAATAGCTAACTGTTACAATGGTTTCATCACCTTTTTTAATGACAAGCATCTATAAGACAGAAACCATGTGTCACTCCCTCTGTCTCCCCAGTACCAGCACAGGGCTGACATCTGAAGGGGAAGATGTTTCAGAAGTCTTGTGCAATAACATACTGCTCATTTCAGCCTGGGGGAAAAAAAGACAGGGACAGGAGATCCAAGGATGACGGGCTTTCTCTGGGACAGCTTAGAGGTCAAGAGCATGGGTCCTGATCTCTGCACAGCCCAGCTGGAATTCCAGCAGCTTCCTCAGAGTCCTGAGCCTCTATTCCACCAGCTATAAAGCAGGGCTAACGATAGTGGGAACCTTGCGGTGTTGTTGGGAGCACTGGATGAACTAACGGGGGTGATCTGAGCACGGTGCCTTGTGCACTGTTAGCCCCTCCGAAATGCCGTCTAAAATCGACACATTGGAGAGACGTGCAGGCTAACCCAAGGATGCTCCTCATCGAAGAGAAGAACGGAAACACTAAAGGGAGGTGTGTGGGTGCTAGGGAAGTTCTGGAGCACGGAGTATGCGGCCCAGAGAGAGAGGCTAGCATGAGAGGAGGAAGGAGGACCACAGGCAAGAGGAGCAGAGGTGAGCACGTCATTCCAGATGGCTGGGCTGGCAGCCCATTACCGCATTTCTCCCACATTTCTAGAACTTTCCACTTTACTCCTTTGATGACTGAAATCATAGACTATGCAATTGTGAACTTAGGAAATACACTGGTGTAGACTTATCCTGTCTCCTAATGGTAAACAGAGGTACATCTAAATGCATTACTATTCTTGAGTTTTTCCTTAACCAGTCATCTCGAGATTGCTACCATATTTTAGGGAAAACCTCCACTTTCTATATACCCCTAATGAAAATTTCACTTTTTAAATACCTACAAACAAATCATAAAAGATAAATTGGGATCAGACTGACACAGTGTAGGAAAATTCCTTGATAAGGGGAGGGAGGAAAACTGAGACGTATTTAACAAGCTGTGTAATTTACAGCAGGATAATAAATCACAAGGTCTTATCTGCCCTGACCGAGGATACTCGGGAGCAAGCAGCTGACACGTTCCAGACCTGCCGGGCAGGCCCACCACCTTAGTCCCGGTCCCTTTCCGGTGATGAGACAAGTTGCACAATCAATCTAAAAAGAGACAAGAAGAATGGGGTGGGGAAAGAAAAGATAAAAAAATTGAAAACAAATAACAAAATAATTGGTTTTAACCCAGTTATACTGATATTTATATTAAATGTAAATGGTCTAAACACTCTGATTAAAATGCAGAGGCTTTCAGATGGTATAAAAACGCAAGGCCCAACTATCTTAGACACAAAGATATAGATGTATTAAAAGTAAGAGGATGATGCAAAAATGTGCACCATCCAACATACACTAATCAAAAGAAAGCTGTAGTGGTGATACCAATACCAAAGCAGAACAAGGAACATTTCCAAGGATAAAGGGGAACTTATCATAATGATAAAAAGGCCAATTCATCAAGAATATATAAAATTCCTAAATATGTATGTCCAAATAATAGGTCTCTAAAGTACATAAAGCACAAACTTATAGAACTAAAAGGAAAAATAGATAAATCCGAATCATAGTTAGAAATTACAACACTCCCCTTGCACTGACTGATGGGAGCAGACAGACAAGAGAAAGGTTATGGAAAGCTTGGACAAAGTTACCAACTAACCAGTGAATTAATACTTTAAGAACTCTTCACCCGCCCTGGCTGGCGTAGCTCAGTGGATTGAGCGCAGGCTGCGAATCAGGTATCGCAGGTTCGATTCCCAGTCAGGGCACATGCCTAGGTTGCAGGCCATGTCCCCCAGCAACCGCACATTGATGTTTCTCTATTTCTCTCTCTCTCTCCCCCTTCCCTCTCTAAAAATAAATAAATGAAATTTAAAAAAAAAAAAAAAAAAAAAAAAAAAAAAAAAAAAAAAAAAAAAAAAAAAAAAAAAAAAAAAAAAAAAAAAAAAAAAAAAAAAAAAAGAACTCTTCACCCAAACACAGCAGGTACACATTTTTGAGAACATAAAATATTCACTAAAGTAGATCATAACATAACTCAAAATCTGTATCTCCACAAATTTTAAAAGACTGAAAACTTACAAAATATGTTCTTTGACCACCATGGAATTAAACTTAAAAAAATCAATTTAAAAATCTTAAAAATCTCCAAATACTTGAAAAGTAATTCATGGGTCAATGAAGAAATCATAAGGGACAATATAAAGTATTTTAACTGAATGAAAATTAAAACACAACACATCAAAATCTGTGGCGCATGGCGCACACCTAAAGCAGACCTTAGAAACTGACATTAAATGCTTATATTTTGGGAAAAAGAAAGGTCTCAAATAAGCTGTCTAAATTTCTCTCTTATAAAACTAGAAAAAGAAGAGCACATTAAATTTAGAGTAAGAAAAAAAGGAAATAATATTCATGAAATTGAAAACAAAATAATAATAGAGAAAACCAAAAAAACCAACAGCTGGCTCTTCAAAAATCTCAGTAAAATGGACACATTTCTACCCAGTCTAATCAAGATAAAAAAGTGAAAATACAGACCAGTGTAATGAAAGACAGACATTACCAGAGATCCTAAAAACATTAAAAGGATAATAAGAGAATAATGTGAACAATTTTATGGCAATAAATTTGATAGCTTAGGTGAGATGAACGAATTCCTTGGAAGCTCATCACCAAACTACCGAAGCTCACTTAGGAAGAAACGGGTAACCTTAACGGTCCCCTCGCACTTAAAGCAACTGAGTTTGTGGTTAAAACCAAAGAAAACTCATGACTCACATGGCTCACTGATAAATCCAACAAAACCTTTAAGGAAGAAATCATACTAATTCTAACACCAACTCTTCCAGAAGACACAAGAGGAAGAAACACTTCTCATTTATGAAACCAGCATTACCCTGATATCCAAACCGGACAGGGTATTACAAAAGAAAAGAATACTGCAGACCAACAACTTACATAAGAATAGGTGGCAAAATCCTTAGCAAAATATTAGCAAACCAAATCCAGCAATATAGAAAAAGCCCTCCCAGCACCCAGACCTCGGTTTCCATGTCCAGTTCTCCAGTAAAAGGAGCCAGGGCTCCTCGGAGACAGGGCTGACTCTGAGGCTGCAGAGGGAAAACCCAGCTGAGCTTGGAGCACGTTGCAGTGTCAGGAAGGGGAAAAAAGGACAGGGGCGTGGCCACAAGGCACACAGAATCTCAAAGACTTTTTGACCAAACTGTAATGATATGAACAACAAAATTATATAGTATTGGATTATAATCCAAAGAGTAGAGTGGAACTCTCTGCACTATCTTTCAATTTTTCTGTAAAATCTAAAATCATTACAAGTTAAAAACTTATTAAAGTCAATCAGTGTAATTCATGACATCAACAGAATAGAGAAGAAAAACCAGGTGATCACTTCAACAGATTAAACATTTGACAAAATTCAACATTCGAGCACGGTAAATACTCTCAGGAGCTCGAAATAGAAGAAGACTGCCTCAGCATAACAACGGGCACTTACAAAGTCTACACCAGCCCTGACTGGAGTGGCTTGGTTGGGCATCGTCCCTCAAAGCAAAGCTTCACCAGTTCAATTCCTGGTTGGGGCACATGCATGGGTTGGGGGCCGGTCCCCGGTGGGGGAATGTGCGAGAGGCAAATGAATGATGTTTCTCTCTCTCTCTCCCTCCCTCCCTTCCCCTCTCTGTAAAATCAATAAGCATGTCCTCAGGTGAGGATAAAAAAAAAACAACATCAATGTCAAAAGCACAATCTATAATAGAACAAATTGATATACTCAATTATTTAAAGCAAGTATTATAAGACTGAACTGCTGGGATTACAATGTATATGGAAATGATATATGTGAGTACAATGGCATTAAGCATGGGGAGGGGTAAATGGACATATACGGTGGCAAGAGTCCTTTATTTTTCTGAAGTAACTGAGTATTAACTCTAACTAGGTTGTGGTAAGTTAAAGACGCACACTGCAATCTCTAGAACAACCACTAAAAGTAATGATGTTTCCCATGGCCTGGGGAAACATACTGAGCAAAAACCAAGGCAAGCAGCATCGTACCAAAGGTACAACCCTGAATATATAAAGAAAGAAATAAAACATTAAAAGGCCAGAGAGAAATATGCACAAACATGAGTGATGAGAGGATGGGTTTTTCTTTTCCCTGTTCCATGTCTAACAAAAATGTTTAGAGTGAACATGTATGTTACTTTAGGGGGAAATGTACAAACAGGAAAATGAAAAGAAACACGAGAGGGAAGAGGAAGGAAAAAAGAAAGGAGGAAGGGCATGAAAGAGGAAGCAGACGCACTTGGCAGAGAGAATCCTGTGGAGCAGAGATAGGAGAGGGTTGCCCGGCACTTGTAAGCCAGCGGCTTTCCCCTGCCTCGGGGACAGTGGCTGCCTGGTGACTTGGAAGAGCAGGACATCCTGAACTCAGATGTGAATTCGGAGCAGAAGAAATATACCTGTTAAACAGTCCACACCTGCGGCCGAATGGTCTGTGCTCATTATGAACTGAGGGCAGACGGAAGTGTGTGGCTACTTGTTTATTAACTGAAAATCGCCACCAAATCTACCTCTTGAGGCTGTGCGAGCATGCCAGCACCAACAGGGATGATGTATTTCTGGCATCCACCCACGGCCTGAACAGGGTCCTAGGGCAGCTCCCCTGTGGCCTGTTTCTGAGATTAATCAAAATGATGGGGAGCTGGGGGGGGTTCCACCTTCTCACAGCCCTAAGGAAGGGGTGGGAATTCGGACTTCTGAGTCAGTCCTGCTGACCGAGACCGGAGCAGGCCAGTGGAACAGAAGGTCATAAAGTCCCCGTGAGTGACGTGATCTTGCTCCATCTGTAGAAGGAGCCAACTTTGGCAGGGAAATGGCAGCTCTTTACGCAGAAAGACGTCTCCGGCTTCCCAGAATTCTTAATCAAAACGGAACACCACAAACACACAAAGTTTTCAAGGGTTACTGTTCTTTGCTAACACTTCCCACCAATAAATTAAAGTCGTCTGGGAGAGCACTGACTGTTAGCCCCTTGCTGAGCCTCTGCGAGGAGCCTTGGCTGACACGCCGGCTGAGCTGCCGACTCCTCGTCAGGGAAGCTGTGATCGGCAGAAGACTGAGATTCTGAGAGCTCCTTATAAAAAGATAAGCCAGGCACCTGCATTTACCTGGAAGATGTGTCTTCAGAATTTCTTCAAATTATCCTGGCTAAAACACACCAGAAACATGGGCCTGGGTTCGAATCCTTGCCACAGTCCTTGCTGTGTGCCCTTGGGAAAGTTGCTTCCCTTCTCTGGGCTGCCATCCTCTCACCTCTACATGAGGATGCTAGACATGATCTACCTCACAGGGCCATGTCAGGATAAATGAGAGGATTAATAACTGTTGTTAACGGTATGTCATAAGTGGCAGCTCTTATCATTCATATATAAAATACAGACTTTGGGCGGTATGTTCACTTGGCCCAAGAACATTCACTCCCTAGATGAGTCACACTCACAGCCATCAGTCAGGACCCCAGGTACCCCTGGCAGCATCCTTCAGGTCAGCTGGGGCATGTGCACACCACCGCCCGGAGTCATGCCAGCATGGCCCAGAGAGGCAGGAGATGCGGTGGGACGCTCAGCTCTGCCGCCTCCTTGCACTGTGCTTTCTCCGTTTGCAACATGGCAGGACTTGACAAGCTCCCTAAGAACTCTTCCACTCTGTCTGTCTTCACTTTTCCTGTGAAGAGGCCAAAATTTAGCCCAATGTGCAAAGTACAGAGTCAAGCTGAGGAACACACGTGTGCCCAGGAAAGTTGAAGTCAGGGTGGAAACTTGCACTTTTGTAAAGGAAAATGGCTTTCTCAGTTTAAATGTGATTGAATTCCTGGGTCCCTGAGAGGCCAAAACATGCTGAGATCCACAAGATCCTTGGCTGCCGCTGGCTCCCACAGGCTATTGTTATTAAAAATAAAACTGCATTGTCCAGATGGACGAACACCGAGCGCTGAGCACTGTCCCTCCCGGCTCTCCCACTGAATGCAGCGGCAACCCTTGAAGGCACCAGAAGCAGCTGGAAGCAGACACACAGGAAGGAACCAGAGCTCAAAGCACCCCCAGGGCCCTGGCACTGAGCTGAGGCAGGGCATTGCCATTTTTCTCCTGCCCACCATTCGCTCATGGATGTGAACTGTGCACTACGGGAGGCAGCGAGAGCCCCACAGAACCCCCCTGTTTCTGGACCAAGCAATGCCAAAGGGAGATTCTGAAGAGTCGGAGAAGGGATGCCCTGGGTTGTTTTCACTTCGCTGTGTTTCTTCCATCAGCTCCTGGGCCAGCCCCAGATGGAATGCAGTGGGGAGACAGCTGGGCAAGCACCTGAAACTCCGAAGGGGAAAAGGCTCCTCCCTGATCAGAAGAAAGTCTTTGGCCCCAGGAAGTGCAGGTCTCTGCAGCGTTTCCCTCACTGGTCCTCTCCACTTGGTCCTGGAGGCAAACAGTGGCAGAAGGAACATAGCAGGACTAGGAAGCAGTGCCCTGCTCTCTGGCCACTGAAGGGGTTAGGAGGACCCCTGTTAGGGAAGACGGGGATGGGGAAGAGCTCAAGACAGGGACCCCAGGAAGTGTATACAAACTCCCAGGCTTGTCCCTGAGCTGCACATGCGTGAAAGTCTCAGGCAATATTAGGGAATGGTTTTGAGCTGAACACGAAAACACCAAGTATCAAAATTGGTGGGATGCAGTTAAAGCCATGCTTAGAGGGAAATTCATGCATTTGAAAAAAATACATCTCCCCAGTGAAATCTTAACCCCCAATTAATTCTTTTTAAATTGTTGTCCAAAGATACGTTTATTGATTTGAGAGAGAGAGAGAGACAGACAGACATTGATGTGACAGAGAAACATCAATTGGTTATCTCTTGGACAAGCCTCGCCTGGGGATGGAACCAGCAACCTTTTGGAATACGGGACAATGCTCTAACCAACTAAGCCCCCAATTAAAGCTTAATTCACAATCCCACTTTGAGAACCCAGAACAATAAGAATAAAATAAACCCAAAGCAGGGAGAAGAAAGGAAATAATAAAAAGCAAAAATCAATGACACTGAGAACAGAAAAAGAGAGGAAATCAATGAAACCAGCAGCTGGTACTTTAAAAAGACCAATAAAATTTGACAAACCTAGCAAGGCTGACAGAGAAAGGACACAGATGACCGCTATCCCGAGTAAACAGGAGCTGTCCCGGAGAGAGCCCACGTGGACGTAAAAGGACAAGGGGAACTCGAGCATCTCCGTGCACGATGCAAACTCGGCAGTTTAGATGAACTTTTCCTGAAAAGGCAGATGACCCACGTTCATCCAGGATGAAAGAGATTATCCCAGAGCCCTTTATCTATTAAAGACAGTGAATTTATAGTTAAACATCCCCCACTCCCCAAATCCTCAGGCCCAGACGCTTTCACTGGTGCATTCTACCAAACATTTAAAGACGAAACAACAGCAAACCCACACAGTGTCTCTCAGAAAATCAAGGGGAAGGAATGCTTCCCAGTCCTTTTTCTGAGGCCAGTGTCCTCCTGAGACCCAAACCACATGAAGGCAGCACAAGACACACGCACATACCAGAGTACATCATAAGTCGTCACAGATCCGAAGATCGCCAACAAACAGCAGCAGATTGAACCCAGCACCATTGAAAAAATACTACACCGTGTCTAAATGGAATGCAGCCAGGAATGCAAGGCTGGCAGTGTTCTTAAAAATGAATCGATGTCACCCATCATATTAATGGACTGAAGAAGATAAAAAAAAATCATCATATTAAGTGGTACAGAAAAACATTTGACAAAAGGTAACACCCACTCACGATAAACGCTAAAAAACTGAGAGTGGAAGGCAACTTCCTTAATCTGATAAAGGATATCTATAAAAATTCCACAGCTAGCATTCTACTTAATGGTGCAAGACCAGATGTCTTCCCTTAGGATCAGAAACAAGGCAAACACACACATTCTTCCCACTCCAATAGCACATTTTGTTGGGAGTGAAATGTTGCAGGAAAAAGGAGTCACAGGCAGCAGGGCTGGCACAGGACCGCCCTTTCGCACGTGCCACTGTCTGTGTAGAAAACCCTCCGGAACCTGTGAAAGCAGCTTACAGAAACAATGAGCTTAGCAAGGTCGCAGGACACAAGGTCACATACAAAAAACAATCATGTTTCTATATACTAGCAATAAACAATAACTGCAAATTAAAAAATAATACTGGTTACAGTCCTGGCTGGTGTGGCTCAGTGGATTGAGCACTGGCCTGTGAACCAAAGGGTTGCCGGTTTGATTCCCAGTCAGGGCACATGCCTGGGTTGCAGGCCAGGTCCCCAGTTGGAGGCATGTGAGAGGCAACTGATCCACGTAGCTCTCACACATTGAAGTCTCTCCCCCTCTCTCTCCTTTCCCCTCTCTCTAAAAGTAAATAAATAAAATCTTTAAAAAATAATAACAACACTGGTTACAGTAGCTCCCCCCAAATGTAATACTTAGGTATAAATCTAACAAAACTTGTATATGAACTGTATGTTTTATTTTGTATGTTCTGTAGCTTAAGCACTCACCACATTATTCCTGTACCCGGGTCCTGTTTTCTCGCACTGACCGTGAACTCCACTGGAGTTGTCAAAATTCTTACCTCCTTTCATTTTTCATCTCCCTACAACTACAAGAAAAACCTGGCACTAAGCCGATGCTCAATAGCAGTCTAGTGAATGAATAAATACACTTGAGATTGACCCATGATCTGATTCTGGTAAAGACTAATAGCAAACTTGGGGCAAGTACGTCTGCAATGGGGGAAAAAAAGCTGTTTTGTGACGGTGGAGACAGATAGGCTGCAACAGTGTTACTGGGGATCCCCACTTGCACAGTATAAATTCTCAGCAGGAGAGGGGTGTCCTTTGCTGTTTACAGCAATAAAAACAGACTGAGAATGTCCCTATAGACATAGTTATTAAGTATCAATTAGGAGTCAGGCAGGAACCAGTCAGGGCTTGGGAAAATGTTTTCAGATTATTTTCCAAGTGTTTGATGAAACCCCAAAGACATTTCTCCAGGGCATATTTTCCCAGAAGTTGGAAACCCGTACATATTTAAAATAGAATTTAATCCTTAGGTTTAGGATCTGTCTGTGATGAACTCACCCCGATGGAACGGCGAACGGTGCCACGGCGGCTCGCACTCTCTGTATTTTAAAAAGGGAATTAGATACTTGCATTTCGGGTGCATGCAACTGAATCTCACATTCTCAAACCAGTGCTTGAATTCCAAAGGGGAACGGACTTGGCAGACGTATCCCCCAGTTATTGGAATCAAGATAGGCCCCTTCCTTGAGTTCCAACATGACCAAACTGTGGGTCTTGAGAACCTGGGGCCCTTGGTAGGGGATGGGAGGGGCTCCGGCGTGGGAGCCCTGGGCTAGCAACACCAAGCATGGGGGACACAGGCGAGAAAATATTTCTACATTTAGAAAATTTTTAAAAAATGCCCATTGTAGAAAAATTGAAACACACGAATAGGAAGATTGAAAGAAAAACATATACAACCTGCAGAGACAAGCCCCGGTGATATTTTGGATAACAGCATTTGCTTTCAGCTCTTTCTGTCCTGGGCTCTGGGAGCTGGATTCCAGGGGGCAAGTGTGTGCCTGAAATGGAAGGTGGGCTGCAAGATGAGTCGGCCGTTGGCCCCACAGGGAAAGCTTCAGGCCTGAGATGGGCTGGGTAGCCCTCCTGACGGGCAGCTGGTGAGGGGCGGTGGCAAGCCAGCATCAGGGACCTGGAGACCAGGATCAGGATTCCTGCCCCACGCACCTGTCACTCAAGCCAACTTCCTCCAGAGAGCGTGGGCACCGGCTCTGTATCTCTCTCAGAGGCTGTGGACTGGGGGCAAGTTAGGGGAGATAGGGTTGTGCCATGGCGGGTAGAACATGGTGACTTCACGAACAGCTACTAGCTAAGCTTCACTTTCCTTGTTATAATGGAAGCAATCCTGCCCCTCCTGAGACTGTGGCGAGGACTGGGAAGATATCGTGCAAACACTCAGTGTTACCTGCCTGGCGTTTAATAAATGGTAACCAGAAAGAAAAAGGGTTTAAACCATTCTGAACTAAGAAAGGTGAGCTGTAAGGTGGATCAGCTGTTGAGAATTATCATTTTGAGAATAATTTATTAGTGTGTACACTGTCACTACAAGTGGCAAACTCTATAGATATGTTTCTGTGAGCTTGAATCTCATCATTGTGGACTTCAGTGCACAGTGACCTGGAACACATCAGAAGGACTGCGTTCACCCTGCAATGAGTGCACTTAAAATCCGGACCAGAGCCCCAGGACGGGCACCCCACCCTGGGTGGAGGGAGTGGAAATGGGTGCAGCTGCTCTGGCAGCCGTGTGAGTGTCTGCCACTGTGCACCTGAGAGAGAAGTGCATATGCGACCCAAGAGACAGGCAGGAGAACCTTCATAGCTTCAGGCACCTCGAACGACAGGCTATCCACCACCAACAGAACGCGCTGACACACCGCAGTCTACCCAAGTAACAGAATTCTACTCGGCAATGAAAACAGCAACCCACGGGACAATCACCACGTGGGTGAACTTCAGAGAAATACTGCTTTGTGAATAACAGTGCATCCTGTGTGGTGCCGTTCACGTGAAGTCCCAGACAAAGGGATCTATGGCACCCGTTCTCAGCCAGGGCTGGTTTTGTTTCCCAGGAGACATCAGCAGTGTACCGAGTCACTTTGGGTTGTCACAACTGGACAGGGAGTGCTACCAGCATCCAGTGGGTGGAGCTCCTAACACCCCACAGCGCATAGAACAGCCCCCGCCACATAGAATTACTGGCCCCTGATGTCCACAGTGCTGAGGGCAGGAAACTGATGTACAACAGACACCAGGTGCTGGTGCCGAGATGGGGGCGTGACAGGGAGGGACCTGGGGGCCCCAGAGTGCTGGAAATGCACCATGTGTTTCTGTGGGCATGTGACTCCGCAGAGTCCACTGAGCGGACCATTCAGTCTGTGCACTTCGTCAAGTCATGCCTCCGCCCTCGAATCCAAATCCAGCCCGTGCTGCAGCACAGTCATGGCTTCCAATTAAGTGTTTTATAGCACGTCCTTGCCGCGGCTCCCACTTAAGTAGAACGAGACATTTTAGTCAATGTACCACTTTTATTCAAGGGAAATTAAAGGGTTTGGTTTTGGGTATTCCCAAATGTGAACCATATGAACGAGCAAACTCCTGGTAGCCACTCCATTCTTTCACAATATTTTCCAAACCACCGTTGTCGGTCGCAGAAAGCGAGAGCACGCAGCAGCTGGTTTACAGTCCCAGCCACCCCCAGGTTCTATCGCTCTGATACTCCAACTCGAAGAGCCCATCACTTCCGTGAAGAGGGGGCTGGGCTTGGCCCACTGCTTCTTGCTCAACCAGCCGCCAACCTTCTGGGGATGTCAACACTGTGGGGTGTTCAAAGACCCAGTGGGTCGGGTCACCTGCCCAGTGGGCCAGGGGCTGAGCTGGCTGGTGCTGGAGTTCGGAGCCATGGCTTAATTCCCTCCAGGACTGCGTCGAAATGATGCTCCAGCCAGGCCCTGCAAGGCAACTTGCTGTGGCTACGGCTCCGGGAAGAGTGAGCTCTGAGGCTTTGAGCCAAGCCATAAAGAACTGTCCCCCAATTTATTCTATTTTTTTTCAGTGAATTTTATTTCCCCTTTGATTCATATTATGTCCTGTCACCATTAGCACTAACACAACCAAAACTCTGAAACAGATTTGGTTTCAGGAGAACAAGACGCAGAAGTCAGCGTAAATGTGGGTTGACAGTGCAACCTTCAAGCACAGGGGACTTACCCAGAGAAATGAGGCAGCCAGCCAGCCCGTGAGCATGGCAGGCCAAGCAGACGGACAGCCCCAAGTTTCCAAAATGAGTTTCTAAAATGCAAACCATATCGACGTTCTGAGACCTTCCAAATCGCAGAGTAAACTTTGTTTCTAGAAGACAGATAACTACTCTGTAGGGGTGAGGGGGTGCTAAAGACGTTCAGCAGCTGGGGGTGATCTAGGCCAGCCCAGGGCCCGGAAGCCGTCTGCTTGTATTCCCTCCACGGGAGGACCAGAGAGACCAAAGCGCTCACTGCCGCACCCCGACATCTTCTCCTCCGTCTCCGTTACCTCCCCACAGCCTCAGCCCTCCTGTGCCCTTAACTGGTCGTGATACAGAATTAAAGCACAATTTATTTAAGTTGTTGGTTGTGTTTATTACATGAACTGCAAGCTTTCTTCTTAGTTGTATTGTGGGTGAGTTGAAGTTTTATATTTTTATTTCTTTGAAAACAACCTTAGGCTGCTCCCAATCTTAGGTTAGATGCAAAGCCTGGGTTGGACCCATGTCTGACTGCTTTATCTGTCCTGTGCACTGGTGAATTTTAGTTTTTAATGAAAGTCCCGTTATAGCTGTAAAGTAGTAGAAAAATGCAAGGCACGTGTGCACAGCCACCCTTGGCTGCGCGTTGAATCAAAGACGGTGGGGAGAGTAATGAACTTTTCCATTGAGTTGTTCAGGATCCCCACCCCTGGGGCAATCCTGGACTGGGTTGCCCACTACCCAGAAACAGGTACTTTTTAGTGAAAATTCAGCCAGCACCAAACAGCTCTTTACTCTGATGGGCCCTGACCAGGCAGGAGGCAAAGCTGTCTGAATTGAAAAGAAACATCCAGAACTAGCAAGATGGCAGGAAGTCAAATGAGGAGACAGACAAGCAAGCTCAAAGGTCAACACAGGTAAAAGATGAAAATTCAAAAGGCAAGTTGCCAGAAATAAGGCCCCAGCCCCCGTCATGTCACCAGAAGGGCCCGCCAGCTTCCAGAGCTCACTGAGTCCCAGCATTGAGCTAACAGATCACACCTGCCACCTTGCCTAATCCTGTCCCTGGTCCTGTGTGGCAGCGCCACCTCCAGCCCTTTCACAGGCACTGGGCCAGCTCCCCAAGGTCACATGGCTGACTCCTGCAGGGTGAGTTTGGAACACAGGCTATTGTGGCTTCTGCGGGCAGTTTTTAATCATTTCATTACCCTAGTTTTTGTTTTAATGCTAAAAGCGTTGCGAGTTCATCCAGGTTTGCCCCTTCTGTTTCTCTGCAATGTCCCCAGCCTCCGTCTGTCATTCCGGTGTGCACCCAAGTGCCAGCAGCTGAACTCGGCGAGAAGGCAGGCTGTGAAGATGCAGGGTAAGCACCTGGGCACAGGGCTGTGAGCAGACTGAACCCGGCGCCGATTCCCCAGCGGCACACTGTACAGAGAAGGTACTCACGGACTGTCCGAAGGTCAAAGGCCTATAGAGCTCAGAAGTGGGCCTGGTCTTAGCCACTGTGAAGACCTTAAAAGAACACATGCCAAGCCCTGAGCTAAAGCAGAAACAATGTCCCTATGTCCTGGAGAGGGGAGGGGCTGGCAAGCAGGAGCACCCAAGAGTGGCCACTGCTGTGAGCCACTGGTCCCAACACCCGTGGCCATGCTCCAGGTCATGAGCCTGGGTAGAGGGCTCCACTGGAATGTGTGTTTCTCTCAGAGGGAGGCAAGGAGCACTTGCAGCCACAGATGATGGGATGTCTTCCTAGAAAGGTAATGCTACTCACTGCAAAGTTAGTCAACCCCCTTTTTCAAAAACAGAATAAATTTCATGTTTCTGCATGACCCCCTAGGAGGACCCACTTGCTGACCTTGGATGTGAAGGGTGGGTCATTGCTGGAAAGCTGAGGCACAGGAGTGCACTGACTGCTTCAGGCTGCATGTGGTAAGATAGGCAGGAAAGTGGATCCAGCCCTATGGGTCTCAGAAGCTGCTTAGTGGTTGCCTGTTAAGACAGGCACACACAGCAACAGCTCCAAGAGTCCAGAGCCAGGCCCACGGATGAAAACGGGGAATGAACGAGGATGAAGAGTCCATTCTCAGATCAAGAAGTATGTCCATATTTTTAAGAATATATTTGATTATGCTATTACAGTTGTCACATTTTTTTCTCCCCTTCACTCCCCTCTACCCTGTAACCCCCCTCCCACCATCATTCCCCCACCTTAGTTCATGCCCATGGGTTGTATATAATTTCTTTGGCTTCTCCATTTCCTATACTATTCTTAACCTCCCCTTCTCTTACTTCGTACCTACCATTTATGCTTATTCCCTGTACCTTTTCCCCCATTCTCCTCTCTCCGCCTCCCCACTGATAACCCTCCATGTGATCTCTATTTCTCTGAATCTATTCTTTTCTAGTTGTTTGCTTATTTCATTGTTTTTGTTTTTTTAGGTTCAGTTGTTGACAGTTGTCATTTTACTGTTCATATTTTTTTATCCTTTTTTTCTTAGATAAATCCCTTTAACATTCATATAATAAGAGGCTGGTGATGATGAACTCCTTTAACTTGACCTTATCTGGGAAGCACTTTATCTGCCCTTCCATTCTAAATGATACCTTTTCTGGACAGAGTAATCTTGGATGTAGGTCCCTGACTTTCATGACTTGGAATACTTCTTTCCAGTGCCTTCTAGGCAAGGTTTCTTTTGAGAAATCAGCTGACAATCTAATGAAAACTCCTTTGTAGGTAACTGTCTCCTTTTCTCTTGCTGCTTTTAAGACTCTCTATCTTTAATCTTGGGTAATGTAACTACGATGTGACTTGGTGTGTGCTTCCTTGCTTCCTTGTGTATGTTCTAGGTCTTCTTTGGGACTCTCTGCGCTTCCTGGACTTCCTGAAAGTCTATTTCCTTTGCCAGATTAGGGAAGTTCTTGTTCATTATGTTTTCAAATAAGTTTTCAATTTCTTGCTCTTCCTCCCCTTCTTCTGGCACCCCCAATGATTTGGATGTTGGAATGTTTAAAGTTGTCCCAGAAATTCCTAAGCTTCTCATTTTTTTGAATTCGTATTTCTTCATTCTGTTTCAATTAATGTTTATTTCTTCCTTCTGCTTCAAACTGTTGATTTGAGTTCTGGTCTCCTTCCCTTCACTGTTGGTTCCCTGGACATTTTCCTTTATTTCACTTTTCATAGCCTTCATTTTTTCTTCTATTTTGCAACCATACGCAACAATTTCTGTGAGCATCCTGATTACCAGTGTTTTGAACTCTCCATCTGATAGGCTGGCTATCCCTTCATCACTTAGTTGTATTTTTTCTGGAGCTTTGATCTGTTCATTTGAGCCATATTTTTTGTCTTGGCATACCTGTTATGTAGTAAGGGGTAGAACCTTAGGTATTTGCCAGGGTGGGGCAACCCATGTGGCTGCACTGTCCCTGTGTATGGGGCAGGGGCCCAAGAGGGAACAGTGCCACTAGCTCAGCTCTGGTTCAGCTCCCAGTCATTTCCTCCACTCCCCACAAGCAAACGGGGCCCTTCTGGTTCTGATTCCCGTGCGGGTGGTTTTGTGTATGTTCTAGGACCCTGTAGGTCTTTCCAATGAACTCTCATGTGAAGCTGGGGGTTTCTCCTGCTACTGTAACCCCCCCGCAGATTTTTTCAGTCAGAGATTTTGAGGCTTCATTTCCCTGCACTGGAACCCTGGGTTCTGCAGTCTGTCTCGCTCCCCAGTTGTTCCTCCCAGTCTATACACACAAGAATGTAGTACCGCCTGCTCTGCCAGCGCTGCCTGGCCCACCTCAGTCCTCCAGCCACCGCCGCCTTGCTGCGAGTCCTGTCCGCCCAGCTGCCTGTCTCCATTTCTCATACCTTGGTATGAGGATGAATGTTTCTTTAATTCCTTGGTTATCGGACTTCCATACAACTCAATTTTCTGGCAGTTCTGGTTATTTTTTGTTTTTAAATTTGTTGTTGTCCTTCCTTGGTTTTGTGAGGAGGCAAAGTGTATCTACCTCCACCTCCACCTGGGCCGGAAGTCAAGAAGTATATCCATATCTTACATGACTTTCATTTTTTAAATTTTTTTAAAAGATTTTATTTATTTATTTTTAGATAGAGGGGAAGGGAGGGAGAGAGAGAGGGAGAGAAACATCAATACGCGGTTGCCTCTCACATGCCCCCTAATGGGGGGCCGGCCTGCAACCCAGGCATTTGCCCTGACTGGGAATCGAACCGGCAAACCTTTGGTTCACAGGCCAGTGTTCAATCCACTGAGCCACATCAGCCAGGGCTCAATCATGTTTTTAAAGCACAGCAATATTTTTTTTCTTAAATCATACAGAGAATCCCAAAATAATCAGAAAGCATGTGAAGAGATTTGCTTTCTTTGAAGGACAGGTGGGAAACCCAAGATCAGGTTCACCAGACCCAATCCCTTCATCCCAGGGCCATCAGCACTTTGAAAACCATGCAGATGGCCGACAACATAAAACAAAACACACTCCGGATGGGTTTAGGTGTTAAGAAAAACAACAAAACCCAGACACTTAGGGCTGAGGTTTATCTGGTTCCCAAATGTGCAGGACATCTACCCAGGAACCCTTCAAATGCACACACACATACTTTATTGGCTTGATGCAGTGGACCAAACAAAGCTACCTTAGTATTTCACTTGTTAGAAAACAATCCTTTCCCAATAAGAAATAAACAAGACTAAAAGCACGCACTTAAGTGGGAGTCTGTGACAAAACAGAGTTCACCAAAAAAAAAATGAGACCATCTTAAGATTTGTATCAGTATGAAATCCTAGCCAAAAAAAACACTTCACACGTGCCACTGCCACCAGGATCAGGCAGTTAGTTCCCTCGAATGCAAAGACAGCGATTCAAAAGCTTACTTCCGGTCGTTTCCAAAGAAAGGCCACCTGATAACACGTTGAACAAATCGGTATGTGGCAAGTTATCCCTGATTATGATCAGTGTACAGCAGGAGACACGGCGAATCCCGCAGTGGCTCGCGCAACAACCTTCTTGGCTACTGGGACTGCACTCATTCCATTCTTCCCTAGAAGAGACTGTCCAAGTCTTACAATAATTGACACATTAAAGAAAAACCTCCCTATAATAAATTTCTGACAATAACTCAGCGTTCACATTAAAGAGTCATCTCTAAAGACATATCAATTGCTAAGAAACTCACTAAAAATTTATATCAACACCACCAAGTTGTTCATGGGCAAAGTTCTATTGCATAAATGACCTGAAGCCATAGAAACAGTCTGTGAAATTTATAAAAACAAAACCAAAAAAACCTCTAAACATTGCAGCACAAAATACTAAACACTGAGTTCAAAATCTCAAGAACAGATAACATAGAGAAACCCACAATTCACTTGGGACCCCAGAAAATGCTGGATTTACTAGAATGACCCAATGCTTCACTCCAGGGGCCAAGTGCAGATGATTCGTAACCAGGCTGGCTTCTTCACGCTACATATTCTGTCCCTTCCTGAGTTAAGCCCTTCTGTCTGCTGACCCAAGCGTGCTGGTCCAAACTGGGAAACTACATCTGTCATACCACAACTGGAGCTGTCTGGCGCTATGGGGTTATGTAGGTTCTTTCAAGCAAAGCCAACTTCCACCTTTTAGACCCAGCACACTCACCTGGAGGGAACAGTGGGGCCCTTTGAGGGCTACTACATGGTTGAATTAAAAGGTCTGGGCACACCACGGATGACAGCAACTCAAGGGTGGACCAGTATCACACAGTACACATTGACCAAGACACCCAAATGTCCCATTGCATTTAATCTATTCACTTTTGAGAGAAACTTGGGTGATCTTTCAAAGGAAGTTTCTCGATATCTGTCATTTCCAATGCATTTTGGGCTTGACAATTTAAAGATTATGGAGAAACACCTGAATGGGATCTGAGGGAAACACCTGTCATCTAAAGACACTTGGATGTGCTTTAAGATGTGGAAGCAGGGCAGGGCACCAAGGACAGCACGGCCTGGCCTCTTGTCCGATTCCTGAGAGGCACTTGGGAACGGAGTGCCTCGCTGCTGAGAGCGCGAGACTGACTCACAGGAGACACCTGAATGACTTTAAATAATAAAGAGCCACTTTATCCTGCTGCGTGCCAATGACCAACACCATTTCCGGAGGCTGAGTTCACACTCAGGACAGAGAAGCCATTCCCAGCAGAAGAGGCAGGACAGGGCTCACGGCAGGACAGCCCTGACGGCATGACAGCCCTGAGCTCCGTGCAGCACTTCAGAACGAGGTTTCACCTCACCTTCAGCCGGGTCAGTGCTGGCGTGGGCTGCTTCCTCCAAAGTTAGTTTGGCCTCAAAACATATCTTCGGTAAGAAGTGTACGTGATTCTAATGAGAAGCTAATTATAACACGGCTGGTAAGCCAGGCAAGTGAATCTGAGTAGGGTAACAAGGAATGAGCAGGTTAAGTGACCAGACGGTGATTTAAAAAAGTGAGCTCTGAGCATGGGGGTGGGGGAAAGAGGGCTGGCAGCGGCGGGCACGGGCTACGACTCGGAACACCGGGTGGGAAGGGGAAGAGCTCGGGAGACAGACTTGGACCACGTACAGCTGCCTATCTGGGGGTCCGAGGACATTTCTGTGAATCGTCTGCATGGGGCCAGCGGCACAAGAGCCACTGGGGGTGGCCTGGCCCGAGTGTGCCTGCGTCTCCTCTCCACCGCTTCTGTCTAGGAAGGCTTCCTTTCCACAACCAGAGGGCAGCGTCCCGTGCTGCTGAGACGCCCCAGCGGCACAGTGAAAAGGTGCTGGAGATGGAAACAACGCAGGGAAACTTGATCTCCCCATCCCGCTAATCGGAGACTCGGACAACCCCGTTTACCCAAATCATAGTTGTAACTGTGGAAACACTGTCTCGGTTCGGCTTTCCCAAACACGCCGGGCCGATCCAGGGGCCTGAGTTCCGGTCGCTGGGAAAGGCACTTGCAGTCAAGGAAACACTAAGCACGGTGTTAAACCAACTTTGTGATTTTTATTGATGGGCGACGACTTTATATCCTAGGTATCACCAAACTGTGTACAAGTGGAGACGCGGCATGACAGAAGAGCAGGCAGAAGTGAGCAGAGCGGACTTAAGGGAAGACTGATCTTCACTGCTTTGCCCGAGTTTCACTGTGTGTACACAGAAGCATGAACACAATTTGAAATCTTTTACTGGCAATAAAGTTACAATCACCCATCGACGTGACTAACACCTTAACTCCGAATATTTGATCTGTAATGTGTATGTAAGCAGTTTCTCATCACACAATTATTAAAATGTATTTTTAGGAACCAGCAACTGATTTTTTGTGTTTATTTTTCTTTTGAAGAACTGTTTCTTCTCTGATAACTGGCTCATTTTTATCATTTATCAAAAACTAAAGGGTGGGGAGGAAAGTGTGATGGACTAAAAAATTCACTTTTTAAGGAAAGATAAAATTCATTTTCACAAATTTACAAGTGTTGCTGGTGCAGAATTTATTCTAAGCAATCAGACTAGGAATCAAATACAAGTTCTCCTTACTCAGGAATCAGCATTATTTCAGAATTACGGATTTTTGTGTATTTTCTTAAATCAAGCGAGAGTCTGTTTCGACCAAATGATTTTGATTGGAAGCTGGAAGCCAACACACACTGCGCCGCGCACGGACGCAAGGCGCCTCCTCGTCGCTGGAGCCAGTTCTGCCAGAGGGGGGAGTTCTCTCCAGAACGCCACTGAAGAGAGGGAGGGAGCCAGTGAGAGCCGTGCTCTACAAGCGGGCGTGAGCACACAGCGCAGCGGCAGTTACAGCAGGTCCACGCGGCGGTAATAGAGGAGGTAGGCTGTGCGGTCCGCAGTGGGCTTCACCACCTGGTGCTGGGTGATCACCTTGACCGTCTGGTCATCGATGCGCAGCCAGCCGTTCAGGCCGATCTGGAAGACGTCTGTAGTGTAGTGGCCGCCTGTCGCACTGCTGCCGTGATGGTAGACCACTGGGAGAGAGAGGGGGCCAGTGAGACAGGCGCCCGTCCGATGACCCCCGAAACCCCTCTTTCTCATGAAACAGCGCACCAGGACAGGTGGCAGAGGGAAATGTAAGCATGCAAAGCAACTTTTTCAAACACGAAACCTTAAACAATTTACAAAAACTTACATGTATACATACACCTTAATAACATATTTAAATGTTCAACATGTCACAAACAATAAAGCCAATGCCTGTTGAAGAGGGCTGTTCCATTTCTCAGCCCGCCGACAAGGGCCATCAACCCTTGACGGCTCACTGCTTGAGAGAGAAGACTGGAAATCAGAGTATAAATGACACTCCTCTGACCGATAGTGGCAGAAACTAATCATCACCTGAAACATCCAGACACCTGATCTAGCCAAGTCCACTTCGAGACTGTTCTAAAGAGAGCATCTGAGTCTTAGACAAAGACTTTATGACAATGAAAAAATGAACAAAACCTAAATACGCACGAGAGAATGACTAGTGAATTATATTAAATAAAATGCATTTTCATTGAAGTTATTGCTTGTGATGTAGAAATAGGCTACACTACATGCAAAAATGAGAATTCTAGGTTTTCTGTGAATTGTCTGCTACGATGACTCCCAGCACCCGCCCCAGAGGGCACACAAGGGCTGCCGGTAAGGCCGTCGGAGTGTGCGTCTGTGGACAGCCCTTGCCCTGGCTGGCCTCGGAGTAATCACGACTGGCTGCACAGGACAGCAAGACTGTAGGACAATCAGGTGAGACTCCGACAATGGCACCAACACAAGGTCACAGTCTAACCACATGCAGGCCAGTGACTGAGGCTGCCCCCGGGCAGGGAAGACACTGACTCTGAAACCAGTTTGGGGTGCTCGTCCTGGGTCTCCACTGCCACGACCTACCTGACTGGGGCGAGAGCTCTTTAAAAGGGACAGTCAGTAAGATTTAAAGGACCTGTGGGTTTAACTCATTTGTGTTTTCCATTAAGACACTTCCACTCTAAAAATTCAAAAGAGAATAGCATGCTACATGCACTCAGGTTTCCTAAGCAGCAGCCTGGTAACTACCACGTCCACATGTCACAGACAGCTGGCCAGCCGCCTGGCAGGAACAGAACAGAATGACAGCCATTCTTTTAAAAAGCTCATCCATCTTACTCTTTCTTTGGTCCCACAATCAGAAATTTTCAAAGTACCTCTTTACTTACATGTTACAGAAAATTCTGACTAATCCTGTGACCTTATTTCTAGATCAGAAGACTCAAGATGAGGGTGCAGGAACGCAGGCAAGAAGACGCAGGTGTGATTCCTGGCCATGGTTGGGGGGGGTGGTGCATGCACTCTCACTGGGGCCGCTTCGCTTGACCAGGAGACAAGGAATTCCTAAACCCTGGCCTTGACCATCAGCCTTCCCCTACACAGGCCCCAAGGGAAACAGCTTGCAGGGAGATGGCAAAGAAATACTTCCTCACCCACTGAGACCTCGGTGCCAAACCCCAGAGAGCCAGTTTAAAGCCCTGCTCTGCAGGTCACAGTGGTGAGTGAGCCTCTTGGGTAAGAGTTGCAGCTTATTCTTTTATAAAACGGGGATGCCACTACGCACCTTTCAGGACAGCTGTCGGGAATAAACGAGTTACAGAAAAGGTATCTAACAGAAAGGCTAATACACATGTGAGGGTCAAGTAGTGTCACTTCACATCACAACCAGGCTCACCAAATGCAACACAAAAGGGTTAATAGAGAAGCTAGAAAATTCCAACAAAAACAGCCACAGAAGCAAACACAACTGTGGTAAACAATAATTATCAAGAGATATGAAGCCCCCAAGGCCTGAGAGACTCGGGCTGTATGAAAGAGAAAAACCAGAAGAAAGGCCTGGAAGACAAGCTGGCACTGCAGGAAGCTCCAGGCTGGCAGATAAGGGATTTCCGGGCCCCTGGCTCTGGAACAGGCTGTGCCAGGGCCCCTCCCCCGGCCCCGTGGGGGGTTCCTGTGACTGACTGAGGGGCGTGTGAGCGCAGGCCACCCTCTGATGCACACGTGGCAGCGACATACGGAAGACGACATGGCGGGATGCCAGTTTGGGACTCAGCCTAGTCGGGTGGCTCCACATCAAGGCCACCCCTAGCACCCTGTACCACGGGCACCAAACGGCAGTGAGAAAAGATCATGTCCTCTCATTGCCAGCCTGGCAACTGAAACCCACTCCTCTGTCTCAGAGACAGCAGCAACCGTGCCCAACGAGGTCTTATGCTGGGTTCAGCTGAGAGCTGAGAGGACATTCTGTCAAATTCTAAGCACCGAATTTCAGCTGAAAGACACATTTTCAAATGATATTCTGACTTAAAAAGTCCACTGTGACACCAATAGTGAAATCTACTGTCTACACTAAGCAGTATTACAGCAAAATTGTGCCTGGGTAGAAACTCTTTTATTATTGCTTTAATAGTGTAACAGTGTAGAAATGTACTTACCTGCAAATAGTCTATAGGTTCTGTGGCATTTAAAATTCTTATTTTTAACTCCTGGAGAAAGCAGTTCTGAAAAACAAAATATCAACAGCTCCAATCTACAAAAGCACTAACAGAAAGGCTCAGAATCACAGAAGCCAAGGGGTAACAGCAGTTTCCACTCACAGAAATCAGCTGGTGGTCAGAAAACATAACAAAACTCCATCCCTCCATCTGCATAAAAAATGACCCATGAGGAAATTAGCTGGGCAGTGTAGTAACAGACATAACAGGCAACCAATCCAGTAAAGAAATATGGGCAATATACTGAACCTATTAAACTCATGCTAGAAACCCTTTAAAAGCAGTTCCCCCCCCCCAAAAAAAAATGGGGGGGAGGGAAGTTGCCCACCTAAAGGCCAAAAAAAAAAAAAGAAAAGAGTCCTGGAAAACCTAAGAATTAAAAGGTTTTCCTGTGAGTCAGACCACAAACCTCTCACGCAGCAGTGACACAGGCCCCCACGGGGCACTAGTCTACGGCCCGGTCCCGAACGCACACAGCCCCCGTGCAGAAGCACTGCTCGGACGCCAGGGAGCTTAGCTGGGGATGACCGGCTCCTCCCCTCCTCCCACCTCCGCCATTTCCTTCCCTAGAAAGCACTTGAGGTGGCAGCTGATATAAAAATACATATAATGAAGACAGTAAAACTAAATTATGACACACACATGCAATGCATGTAACAAGAAAAGCTATGCAAATAAAATCAGTGTAGAAACCAGACAAGTCAGTCCATCTAGACAGTTAATTTGAGAATGAGGGAAGATGCAAGAACGGGTCCAAGGATGCCTGTTGGACCATTTGCAAACTGTTTTCTGGAAGCCATGAGAATGGGACAGATGCCCCAGCATGGTTCTCAGCTGCAGCCTTTCCCTTGTTCTGGTCCTGAGACGGGATCAGGAAACGTGCCGCCTGTGAGTGAAGCAGCTCAGGATGTGAGTGGGGAAGGACACGGCCTGGTACAGGAGTCCCACCTGCCACCCAAAGGGGGCACCTCCCGAGAGCGGGGCTGAAGAGCCAGCGTCTGGATCCTACACAGAAGGAAGTGGAACGTCGCTGGGGTGCAGGAGAAGCTGATTACAAGCACAGGGCAGCCACCCACCAGTTCCCGAGTCACTTGGCCCAAAGGGCAAGGAGTGTGGGCACCGCGCCATGAGGAGGGAAGGAAGAGGAAGACGGCAGGGACCCAGGGGCTGTATGAGACCTAGAGACACTGTTGCGTGTCCCCTGTCCTGCTTCCTGACAGCCTGATCTTCTGAAAAATCACCCAACTTGTTCCAAGCCTCAGTGTCACATGATACAGTTTTTCACAAATTCTGAAGCTTTCAAGGAACGCTTCCTTCGAGCTGTACTTTCAGCAGGACCACGGCCACTTGGTGCTGTGGCCGGAGTGTGCCGACGCTGCCGAGCCCAGCGCAACTGATGGAGGCTTGTGGCTGACAGATGCCACGCGTCGGCCACACGTGCTCCTGCAGCCGGGCCCAACGAACCCCTGCTGCGGCCTGCAGGGGACAGTCTCCACTCCCTAGGACATGGCTATTTAACCAGGCTGGCCCGCACTGTTGTTAATGTGTAGTGTAAGAAAAATTACTTTGTGCCATTAATCTGTAATTTCTTTATAGAAAAATGACACTCATTTTAATGGATAAAACTAATCTTTTCTAATCTAGTAAAATTTTATGGTTTATTTTTTTAAAGCCACTTTAATGAGAATTTTAACAGAAAAGGCCTATTAGAGTCAATAAATTTGCAACAAAAGTCATGAAAAAATTCGCCCTGACATTCTAAAGACATGCCCACGTGTCAAGCTCCCTGGCCTCCAGGTGTGCTGTCACCGCAGCAGCTTCTGCCTTACAGATTTATTACCTTTACTAATCTCCAGGTCCACAGGGTACTCAATGCTTTTGATAAGCTTCTGACAGCCGCCGGTCTTCTCGTAGACAAAGCGCTTCAGGTGCAGCACGAGGACAGGAGGGAGTTTTTCCAGAGTCACTCTGCGGCTGATCTCAACCTGAGGCGCAAGCACACAGGACACGCTGGCGCCACACTCAGGCAGCAGAGCCTGCGCCGCCCCCCGCCCAGGCCTCGGCGGGGGGCTGGCTCCTCGCAGGACGCCGCAGTGCTCCTCACCCTCACAGGGGCCGCGGGACCGCTGGGAAAGCTTGGAAAGCTCCAGCGGTCTTCTCAGAAAAGGGCCCATGTCACTACTGCAGGGGGTACCCGAGCCCCTCTGTGAGCTCATGTGTAGAACCTCTGCTCTGTAGCACTACGGACAAATTGGCATAACTGCAAAAAAGCTAACTCAGTGTGCCTTGAGTTATATATTTATTAGCTTGTTTTTTAATAACTTATAGTATTGATAAAACTGAGGCCAATGTGTTTCTTGAATTAGATGCTTTAAGTAACACTAAAACTATTCATTCTAACCATTAATTTGACACACTCTTTCACAGGTCTAATGAATGCTTTTTATTAAAATACAACTTCACAAACAATACTTAATTCCTTTAATGCTCTCTGAACTTATAGACGCCTTGATGCTTCCTGGATTTACATAGAGAAGACTTTGGGTAGGAATATTTGTTAAAGCAACAATCTAAAAGGATGCAGAAAGTGCTGGGAAAGCTTTCGGAGACTGTATGTGTACATGGCTGAAGGCATCTTAGGGCCAGACTTTCGGAAAGCAAACTCCGCGGTTATCACTTCTTGGGTCTGGTGAGTTCGCAGACCCCTGCACGCCTACCTGCCCACCTAGACTATGACCCCAGGTGTGAAAACCACCTTCTGCCTACCTGTGTGCCCATCGGGACTTTGTATTCTAGTGTCTCTGTGTCTAACAGGAACTTGTGAGTGAATGAAAGTATGACTGCAGCTCAAGACTTAAAACCAGGGGTGATGACTCCGGCTTCCTCACCTGTGAGTCAAGGGAGCTGGACTAGAGTATCTCTGGGATGCTTCTCAGTGTAGTGACCTAGGACTCTGACCTTAAACTTCAAGCACTTCTCTAGGTGGCTAATCTGAAATTCTTAAATGCGTTTTGGGTTTCCAGACAAACTGAGACATACTTTCTTATCACTCAACAGAAGCAGACCTTTTCTATATAGCAATGTTTTGTACACTCATATTTTCCAATGGACCATCATCCTGTGTTCCACAGAAAAAAAAAAAATTTGTCCTAAAAATGTAATAACATTAAATTCAATATTTTTAAAAATAAATTAACAACAACAACAACAACCCCTACCCCAGAAAACGTGCTCTTTGCTCTTCAGACATCACAAACTGTCCCAGACGCTCCCTCCTCACACATCTGCCCGAGAGCTCACTGTTATCTGACAGCCACGCAGCTCCCTGCTCACGGAGCTAGATCAGTCAGCCTCATTCTTTTTCATGTTCACGGCTCCACCAAAACGCCACTTCTTTCTTGAATCTTCCTCTAAACCGGCTATCTAGAATAAATCCTTTCCTTACCACTCTCTGACAACAGGCCAACGATTCCCTTTCCTCCACCCTGCACTTTCCACTCCACCCCTCCCCAAACTCCCAAGTGTAAGTGCAGCAGAAGCAAAAGAGGCAGTAATAGACATGTCACGATGACAGACATGTCACGCAGGGCTTTCGGGACAGCCCAGGGACAGCCATGGCAGCGGGAGAAGGAGGCAGACCCGCACGGCTGGCTCAGAGAAGAGAGCAGGGAGAGCGGCACAGTGGCCGGGACGAGCGAGACCGCCTCTGGAGTCACGGCTGCCGCGGAACAAGCCAACTGGACGGTCCCTACAGCCACGTTCACAACCCTGCCACGCAGACCAAGCTCCCTGAAACAGGTATGCGCTACCTTTCTCTTCCTTCAAGTTCCACCACCAGAATCTTCTTAGCTTTCTCACGAAGCCAACTGCCAAATTTCTGTCATTGGCTCCTACCACTTTTATATTTTAAACAAACTGCCTATGAGAACTGATCAGAAAATATGGTGGAAGGTGAGGCATAACTTCTGCAAATCCGCCAACAGGCTGGCTTGATCAATCTGAAGCAGGAGACCCCTGATGAACGAAGACCCCAGAGGAGCACCCACTGCTTCTGTCCTTCACTCGGGACACCGGCTGCAAGGCAAGGGCACGTCCACCTCAGCCAGGCAAGGGGCTGACGGGTATTCTGCACTGGGATGCCTTTCTTCACCCCATAGGCACTATATACTACGAGGGGGGGACTCCAAACACACCAGAATTTATTAAAAAACTGTGTATTTATTCTTACATGTTTAAACTTCGGTCACCTTCAAAGTACTCTCCATTTGATGCAAAACACCAATAGAGACTGTTTTCCGTTGCTCAAAACAGTTTCTGAACTTGTCAATTTTGATGTGTAGTGCTTCTGCCACTTTTTGTTTCACTCCTTTCATATCGGCAAAACGTTTCCCTTGGAGAACTTTTTCCATCCAGGGAAGCAAAAACAAGAATGCGTGGAGCGTGAGATCCATTGAAGAGGAGGGTGGGGCATGGGGGTCATGCCATTTCTGGTCAAAAACTGAACGCTCAGCGCGGTGTGGGCAGGTGCGCTTGCAGATCACCCATCATGACATGGGCAGACGCGCTGAGTGTTCAGTGAAATCGAACCCACCCTCACACAACGCCAGCTGGTACCCTGATACAGATGGGTTCCTGGAACACTCACCTAGAGGGGAAGCCTGTACAAGGGGCCCGCCCTCCAGAAGATAAGTCTGGTTGGGTTTGGGTCCCCCTTGTATTATTTAGATCAAGCTTCAGGGGAACACTAGAAACTGTTCAAAAAAAAAGCCCTGCCCATAACTAGCCTGCTCTCATCCCCCCAACACACGTTTATGAACTCGCTCCCACGATTTAGGACATACGATGGGGAAAACACCCTCAGCTGCACAGGCGGGAACTGGCACAAGCTGGCACATCGGACAGCTGGGAACTAATGAGCTCTCGTAAAGCAGACTCCTGCTTATCCATCTCTCCTGACTAAGCTGACAAGTACACCACACTAAGCTATAATCTGCTTCTCGATGCCTAAAGACGGATTTTTATCTTTTTTCCGATCAAATCAAAGAGCAACCGGCACCAGAACAATTACTTCCAATATTTCAACATCCTTGAAGATCTACAATCAAATGCAAAAACAGATGTGCTATGAATCTTTTTCATGCCCTAATTTCATGACACTGCTCTATGATATCTGGAATGGAAACGAGCCGTTCAGACTCGGATAGGGGCAGAACTGATTTCGTGGTATCATGGTTAGATTGCCAGACACGCAAACGCAGTTCAGGGTAAATAATCTGCAAGACCATTACCATGTGCTACATGATTCAGAGCTAAAGAAGGTTGTTACGATCATATGTTTAGACCATTTCATCAAAAAATGTGAAAACTTAAGAGTCCGAAAAATTTAAACAACTGATTTAAGGGGCAGAACTCAAATCCACTTATCCTCATCCCTGACTCTGTGTCTTCCCACCACACCAGAGTGCCCCGGGAGAAAGGTTCGAGACCAACCACGAATACCACAAATATACCTCTTG
This sequence comes from Tonatia bakeri, assembly GCA_004024845.1. NCBI lineage: Eukaryota > Metazoa > Chordata > Mammalia > Chiroptera > Phyllostomidae > Tonatia > Tonatia bakeri. The sequence continues at coordinate 52,597 of PVIA01009318.1, forward strand.
TTTGGTTTTTGTGGTATAACCTTGGACGGATTCTCTCGCCACCAAGCTCTCCAGTGCATCCTGGACTGTGCGTATCTTGTCAGACTGGATATCCAACTGCAATGTGAAAAATGGCTGCAAAGTGGCAGATTCTTTTGAACTCTGCTGGTAAACCACAGATCTAAGAATTGAACACAAAAACAAAAATTTAAGAGACCACTCCTTCCCACTTTCTCTTAAGATTACCCAACAAGAGAAGAGGAATAAACACTGAAAATGAGATTATTCGATACCACTTTCAGAAGACCAGAGAAAACAGAAAAGTAAAAAGCATACTGATTTAGAAATAATTCTGCTGAACGCCACCCCCTAAGTACTTCCAGCAGCTGGGCACAGAGGCTGACAATCCCCCGTCCAGCGCTCTGAGGAACGCACTTTGCCCTCGAACCCCTCCACCCCCACTCCACGTTTAATGCGCCGGTTAATGAATGTGACTATCCTGCCATGGTCTCAAAATGCTGACACTTTTCATTTTCTCAAGGTATCACAGCCTGCTCTAATAAAATAGAGGAAACCTCAAGATAAACAGAATATTTTTAATGGCATTTTCCTCTATAAAAATGACTTACAAAGAAGAGGAGCAGGGTGCGTATAATAAAAAACAAGTTAACATTCCAGGAAACAGGGCTACCTCCCTCAAGAAGTAGGCCGCCAATTCAACCTTGTTTTCTTAGCTGGTTTTTCATTTCATTTTTCTTTTTCTAAGGTTTTCTGAGTAAAAATTGTGTGTTCGGCCCATCTCTCACTTAGCCTCAGCAAGGAAATGTTCCAAGAGTTCCACAAGGGATTCTATTTCTGCAGCCTGAGTGACTAGTTCATAAACGGAATAAAACGGGTGTGGCCGGATATTCAGACTTTTCAGAGCAGATGCACGAAGAGCGAGCTAGAAGCTTTTCTGCTGAGGGTCTAACTTTCGTACGGTGTTTCCCAACTCCACCTGAGGAGGGATCTCCACGCCCCTTTTAAGTGTGAAGACTTGAGACGCACAGCTACTACTCCCTTGGCTCCGAAGAGGAATAGTGGGAAAACCACTAATTAACCCTGGTGAAGAAATCATGAAGTGGTCCTCACGGCTCAAAGGGCCTGATTTTATCAAAAGTGTCTCGGGGGGAAAAGTGGAGAAAGGTTCTGGTTTTTCTGGGGAAACTGAAATGCCACCAGCAGAGGAAGAATTTTGGAAGAAAACCTTTCAACTGGTCTGAATAAAGAACCATACTTATGACAGCTACCATACGAAGAAAAGGAGTTCCCAAAGTATAAGAAGCAACCCCTCTTTCCTGTACCACTTTCCAAACAGACGTATGAACAACAATCTCAACAGAAAGAGCCCGCAGAGGCTGAGGCCACTAGGGACCCGGCAGAGCCATTCAGGCGAAGTTAGAAAGGCCCTGAAGTGGATTCTGGCTTCTCCCAGTGGTCATTCTCGGACAACTGTGGTACCTTTGGGTATGCTGGCCATCAGTGGCACTGCAATACTGATACTGTACCTGGGCAAAAATACAGTGCGCTCACTGCATCCACCTGCTCTGTTCCCTCAGTGCCCCCTCCCATCCCTGGGTGCCCGAGTGCGCTAACATCAGGCTGCTTGTCTGAGGAGAGCTCAGAGCACTTTCAGCCTCCTCTCGCTGCGTCCTGCTCCTAGCTCGGCCCAACCCAAGGAGCCACACCTGGCAAAAACAAGTCACAGCCGCAGCGACCACTGACCACAGGCTGACACAGAGACTCCAGAACAGAGAGGGGCCCTGGGAGTAACTCACAATGGAAGGCATACAATGACTTGTTCAAGGTCACATGGTGGCACAACTGGCTTCTAAATCCAGTCCTACAGCATCACTGACTAGCTTGTGAGGTAGTCCAGGCAGATTTCCTGAGGTTTTCATTAGCCTGTTGAGAGGTGCTCAACCCGTTGTTTCAGAGCAGGGAAGGATGGAAGTAACCCTCCATGCCTTGAAAGGGTGTTAGTTCTTGTGCATGTACAGCACTCAGGACAGCGGGAGGCTATGGTCTCGCTCAAACATGGGAGGTTCTGCTGAGAGGCCTTCAGAGAGGAACTGTGCTGTACTGAGGCCCTTTCACACTGGGGGAGTAAACATCCCTGGAGATGGCAGGCGTCTTAGTGAGTTCCCCACCCCGGTGGCACCAAATGGCTCTAACGTAAATAAATAAACCTCGGTGAACACATGAAATGCAGTCGAGTTAAGGGAACTGGGGCAGAGGAGGTGCCAGGTAATCCAGCCTAGGTCACATGACCTCCTCCGGGCAAAAGTCTCTCTCCTACATTCCCTTAACTTTCTGACTTGGTCCTAGTGCCTACAATTCTTCCAATCAGATAACCTGAATTTCTTCTCATAACAAAACATGTATTTCAATTAACTTGTCTTTCCCTTCCTACCTAGCGGCAAACAGCAGAACTGAGGGAATGTCAATACTGACGGGGGGAGTGCGGAACTCATAGTGGCAGCCAGGCCCCTGGGGACAGCGCCCTCCACAGAGAGGCTGAGGCACATGGTGTGAAAGCAGTGGGGACTGGCAAGGGGAGGACTAGAAGTCCCAGAAAAGAGAGGGCGCGGAGGTGCAAAGGTAAACCACCAAGTCAAAGTTTTTAGGACAAGTCTTACATCTTCCCCCTTTCGCAAAAGTTCAAAACCCTGCAAAAGGCAAATACGAAATTATTCCAGAAAAGCATAAACCTGATGTGTCCACCGAAAATGCCGGTGATTGGAGTCTGAACGAAGTCCGCCTGGCGCGTGACCGAGGTCTTATTTCTGGGGCCCACTTGCTCCCACTCGTCCTCACTTCCCTCGCCTGGCTCCTCCGGCTCCTCCTCGTTCTCCAAGTGGCTTTTGGGTCCATTGGAAACAGTAAGTTCTGAAAAGTAGACAGTCTGCTTAGGTTATTATTTACAACAAGAACAGCAAAAAATTAAAATATTAAAGGTAAAAAAAGAGAAAGTTCTACATGTGTTACCTATACAGACCAGTCATTTACAGTTTGAAAACAAAACCAGGGTGTGTTCTACAGCGAGAGCAAACAGTGTGTGTGACTACCACATCCCCGCTCACACACACAGCTCTACAAGCATTCTCGGGACAAGCGGGGAAACTTGAAGACGGACTAGAAAGTAGACATTAACTTTTCTAAATTTGCTAAGGATGCCAGACACGGAGAAAAATTCTCTTATCCTCAGGAGATGTACGCTTTAGCACTCAGGGGCGAACTCAACTGCTATGTGCAACTTAATTTTGAAGCGTTCGGGAAAAACACGCACATACACTCCACGGGCATGTGGAGAGAATGACGATACGTTAACCGCCTCGGAATGCAGGAGTGACAGAGGTAGTCACTAAACTGTTTTTTCAGTTTGATCACTTTCCTAATTAAACATTGAAAGAAAAAAAGCAGAGATTTTTCCAAATAGATCCAATTTATCCAAATATACATATATGGACAAACTTATCAGATTTGCCCAAATAAAACATTCTCAGTGGTACATGATAGGCAATGTAAAAATAACTACTTATCTTAATGAGTAAGGGATTTTGAAGGGCAAATGACGAGTGGGGGGCGAGGGGAGAGACGCCACTTAGTATATGAGTATATAACACTTATTTAAAAATAGTTCTTAAGAAAATGTTCTCACACATTTTTGTAGCAAGTACAGCATAACCTACTTTCACTATTTGGTGAGAGAAGTTTCTTTAGGTTCAACATTTCCTCATGAAGTCCATTTAGAATAAAGCCCAAGTATTCCTCAGCATCTTCTTGTCGACCCTGAAAAGGTCAGACAGATCACATCCATGTTAAGCTCTTACTATCTAAGGCCGGCGAGGAATGTGACACCTGCATAATCAAGCCATGCGCCTCTCAAACTGTCAACACATCTTCATATAAAGTGTTTCCCCCCAAAACATGTTGAGTTTTTCTTTGGATAGCTGAGACTGGGGGAGGACAGGATGGAAGGAGGGGTAGACTAAACACTTATCTTCAAGTGACAGAACTAATAACAACTTTGATTATGCTTTTCTGCATTTCTGAATTTTTTTACAATAAATATACATAATCTTTATATGATAGTTATTTCAGAGTTGCTTTTTTCTCGTTAAAGGAAACAGAAGACCAAGCCGTGGTTGCCAAGGGCCACCTCGCTGCACAGCCCCAGGGTTCTCATTAGCACCAGGGCTGTGGAAGTAGCAGCCCCAGACGTCCCCTTTGGCTCAGGGGCCTGAGGAGCAGCTAAAGCCTGTGAGCATGAGAGCAGCAGAACCTCTCCTGCTCGCAGCGCTACCCCAGCCCGACCGCTCCACCCTGCCTCAAAGGCAGCACAGTACAGTGGTTAAGGAGCCGACTCTGAAGCCACGCTCTGCCATTTATTAGCTGTGTGACCTTGAACAAGGACTTCACTTTTCTCAAATGTAACAAGGAGAGACTAATCCCACTTTACTCACAGGGTTAAGTCAGTACATAAAAGAACTTTAGCAGTACTTGGTGCACACTAAATGATACAAGAGTTGGCTCTGATTATGATGATTACCACCACCCTCTTCCAATCCATCCAAGCTACTGACTCTACAAGAAGCCTAAATCTACCGAACACATCACCAACCACAGCACTCAGAGCAGAGAGCGAGCGCCAAGTAAGCACAGTTAAGGCACAAAATGGAACAGAAGGCAACACTTTCTACTGGCTACAGCAGAGGAGCACCAAACCTTTTCAGACAGGCTCGACTTGATGACTGTCAGGAGTCTGTAAATATACGTGGGTTCAAAGGCAGCTCCAGGGCGGATATCCCTCACGATTTTATCCCCAAGAGCTGCAGTGGAAAGAGGACAAAGATTTTTGTAACAAAAAGGAAGTCTGAATATGTCAAAAATCAAAGTTGCCCAAACTCCTTCCCATGTCTGCCCATTGTTGAAAATAGCATAGGTATAGTAACCTACATTTAAAATAGTTTTTTTTTCCCCAACAAGGCTGAATTGATCAAATTCAGTCATCTGACCTCCCAACTCACAATATGTACTAACATCAGAAGACCTCATTTCCACTCACCTTGTCTGGGTTTTGGAGGTACTGGCATATTAGTAAACTCATTCATTAGCCGAACACTAAACGTGGGAGAAAAAATGGTTAGTCGTGCACTGTTTCAAAACACATGCTTTTACTAATAAAAAGCCTTGATGGTGAAGTAAAATATTAATTAGTATGAAGACAGCAGATTTTAGGCAACCAATGCCGTAATAGCTAGTGAGTTCCGACATCTTTTATATAAAATTTTGGTAAATTATAAGTGATAAACTGGTAAACACTGAAATTTACTTCCCTGAATCTAAGAAACTAAACAATGCTTCAATTGCATTTCTAGTTAACTTCTACACAAAATCATAAATACTAAATTAAGAAAACAGTATTACTGAACTCACTTGCAGGAAATTAAGAACTCTGCTAAACTATATGAGTTCCGATGATCAGAAGGGGAACACCCACTCCTTCAACACACTTTTAAGCACCTTACTTACAAGCTGTCTATCATGGGTGTTGACGTACAAGGTCTTTGCACTTTTGAATACAGAGGAATGAACTTCATCAGGTGATACATCGGAGGGCAAGCAACCAGTGCCTGCAGTGTCTGAACATCGGCAGGAAGGAAGTGTAAAGGAAATCAAACAGGCAGGCAAACCTCCAAAAGGCACATCGAGCATGAGAGCATGCAAAACGAAGTAAGCCAAGGACACTGAACAACTTAGCTGTGTAAACACAACAGGGAACGAACCAAATAATCACGGGGTGACCACCTTCTGATATCCACATGAGGGTTGACTCTGCAATCGGCAGTTTACAGACAAGAACCAGTTCAGTCAAGATAATCAAATCAATGAAAACATAATTTCCCATTGTAAATGGTCACTCTGCCCTATCATTGGGGACCACTCTACTGAGATTAAAACTTGCCTGATTCTGCCATTACCAGGTCAGCAAATCTTCTTTTTTGGGGGTGGGGATATTGGGAATAACACTGTTACAAGCAAGGTAGGCAGACTAAGTAAAGAACCAAGATTCTGGATTCAAAGTTGAGGGGAGATGGCCCACGAAAGCTGAACCACGTTGAGGGTGCCCAAGGAAGGCCGCAGTGAGCCGGCCATGGGGACAGCATCGAAGGATACGGCATTAATGTAGCACCAGTTTCCTTTGTTGATCAGTCCGCGGGGTTGCAGCGATACCGGTTTATGTATTAGCGTTACATTCTCCAGTAACTCTGGAAGAGTAAGGAAGCATATTTAAGAAGTTAATGACATCTAGTGAATAACATCATCTTTCCGCTTTTTTCTGAGAGAGTGTTCAAAGTCCTGCCAATAAGCACATATCCAAAGAAAAAGATATGCAATGTTAGAGCTTCATTCTACTCAACATTATGTACATTATTTAAGAATTACATCTTTTTATCCTCACCTGAGGATATGTTTTCATTGATTCCAGAGAAAGAGGAAGTGGGGGGAGAGAAACATCAATAGGTCGCCTCCCATACGCACCCTGACCAGGGATCAAAACTGGGTTACAGGATTGATCCCTGACATACCTGTAACCTAGGTACGTGCCCTGAATTCAACCCTCAACTTTTTGGCATACGGGACAATGCTCCAACCAACTGAACCACCTGGCCAGGGCAATGATTGAAATTTAAAAATTATTTCCCCTCAAGCACCAATATTTGTCTTCTCGTGGTAATATACGTAGGGAAACAAGAAACAGAAAAGCTTAAAAACAGTATGCCAGTACTAGAGAACAGATTTAAGAGATACAGACTTTTCCCCCAAACACGGACAGCAAGGCAGGCCTCGGTAACAGCATGGCCCCCTAGACCCTGGCTATATAGATATTTCCATGCAAAACCTGACTCTCTCATGTCTGAATGCCCAGCAACTACTTCAGTACCCAAAACATCATTGTGGGTGCTCCACAACTGTTCAGTGGGTGACACCCACTTTGGGGACCACTAGCTCCTACTAGCTAAATTGTATTTTTCACCAGGAGTCGAGTTCAGGGACTGTTTTGGACACTGGGATTCCTTAATTCCAGTTAAAAACAAGCTTCCTATCCTCAGGTTGCACCCTCGGACATCACTCTTCTTCGTAGTCGTAAGATGCATGTAAATGCCATCTTTAGACAATGCTTCAGTGACTTAAAAATAAATGCTTTAAGTATTTTTTTTCCAGAAATGTCCTGTTATGAGACTTGTAACAATGACAACTACAATTTATGGACACCTTCTACACTTAGCGAGTGCTTTACAATGTACAGCTATTAACTGGCCATACTTAACCCTCAGCAATCCAGGAGTACCACCATTACCCGCTTTCCCCAGTATGGAAACTGAGGCTCACAAAGGTTAAAGAGTTGCCTGCAATTACAAGCAGCAAGGTCACACAGCCAGCACCTAAATGCATGGTCTGTGTGTGGCCAACAGCCACCCTTACTCTAAACTGTGCGTGAGGAAGAAGCACGTGGTGAGCATACGTTGGATGGTAGCGTCCATCTAAGTTACCAGTCACACAAAAGAAGCCTTTTCTAAAGCAGATAGACTGGTAGGTCCCAGACTTAAGCGTTAAATGAAGGAATTAATGTGCAAAATTCTAATGTCAACACATACTCACTCATTCACTCACTCCCTCCTGTCAAGAGTAAATGCCCTCTTTCCCCTAATTGAGGAGGCACAGGGCATAATTTTCCCACTTATAAGAAGTAAAACATGAGAGATCAGGCCAAGATGGAGGCATAGGTGGTCGCAGTGTGCCTCCTCGAGCAACCAAAACTAAGGACAACAAAAATTGAGAAACAAAAGACAACCAGAACAGAGAGAAATGAACTGAATGGAAGTCTGACTACTGTACATCCAGACCGGTAAGGAGGGGCGGAGTCGGAGGCCTACGGAGAAGGGTCGAGGGGTCCCAGCAGGAAAAAGCGGTGACTGGCAGACACGGGCGCGCAGGGCATAGACGCAGTTGGCGGACCCCAGACGCGCAGGGGCAGCTATGGACCGGTGGCAGACCCTGGGCGTGGGAGGCAACGAGCAGACCCAGAGAGGGGCGCAAGGCAGCTGGCTGTCTGCGGCCGGCTGTCTGCAGCTACACATTCATGAGCAGACAAACTAAGCAAAAATGGGCAGCAACACAGACCGCGCGGCCCAGGGCCCAAGCACCGAGAAACAAAGCCTAAGAGCACCAACTGAAAACACCTGTGGGAGCTGAGGCCGGGAGATTCTCTCAGCCTCGCAGGAGGCTCCTCGGGGAAACCCACAGAGTCTGAGAAAGTACCCAAGCCCACCTGCCCGGGAGCCAGCACCAGAAGGGCCCAATTTGCTTGTGGGAAGTAGCAAAGGGGACTGAAGTCCTAGAGAAAACGGAGCAGGTGCCATTGTTCCCTCTCAGACCCTGCCCCCACGCACAACGTCACAACCCAGACTGGGGTATCCTGCCCTGGTGAACACCTAAGGCTCCGCCGCCCATATGTTAACACCTGCAACCAGACCAAAGGAAAATAAAAAATAAAAAAGATGGCTCAAACAAAATTAAAAGCCCCAGAGTCAATTTATTTAAGTGATCAAGAGATAGCCAACCTATCAGATGCACAGTTCAAAACACTGGTGATCAGGATGCTCACAGAATTGGTTGACTTTGGTCATAAATTAGATGAACAAATGCAGGCTACGATAAGAGAAATGAAGGAAAACGCACAGGGAACCAATAGTGATGGGAAGAAAACTGGGACTCAAATCAATGGAGTGGACCAGAAGGAAGAAAGGACCAACCAAACAGAAAAGAATGAAGAAACAAGAATTCAAAAAAATGAGGAGAGGCTTAGGGACCTCCAGGACATCTTTAAACGTTCCAACATCCAAATTATAGGGGTACCAGAAGGGGAAGAGAAAAAACAAGTGGAAAAGTTATTTGAACAAATAATAAAGGAGAACTTCCCCCAACCTGGAAAGGGAAATAGACTTCCAGGAAGTCCAGGAAGCTCAGAGGGCCCCAAAAAGGTTGGACCCAAGGAGGAACACGCCAAAGCACATCATAATTACATTAGCCAAGGTAAAAATGAAGGAGAGAATTCTAGAAGCAGCAAGAGATAAGGGGACAGTCACCTACAAAGGAGTTCCCATCAGACTGTCAGCTGATTTCTCAAAAGAAACCTTGCAGGCAAGAAGGGGCTGGAAAGAAGTATTCCAAGTCATGAAAGGTAAGGATCTATACCCAAGATTGCTCTATCCAGCAAAGTTTTCATTTAGAATGGAAGGGGAGATAAAGTGCTTCTCAGATAAGGCCAAGTTAAAGGAGTTCATCATCACCAAGCCCTTATTATATGAAATGTTAAAAGGACTTACCTAAGAAAAAGAAGACTAAAAATATGAACAGTAAAAAAAGACATCAAACTCACAGTTAGTAACAACCATACCTAAAAACAAAAGCAAACTAAGCAAACAACTAGAACAGGAACAGAACCACAGAAATGGAGATCACATGGAGGGTTAGCAACAGGGGATTGGGAGGAGGAGAGAGGGGGAAAAGATATAGAGAATAAGTAGCATAGACAATAGGTAGAAAATAGACAGGGGGAGG
>PVIA01009319.1:0-62112 GCA_004024845.1 Tonatia bakeri
ACTCTATAACCCACTCCAGCATAATCTAGTGGTCAATGAGTTTATTCCTTAAAGCCAGAGAAACACACCCAGCAACTGAAAATGATTTGGTTTCTCTAAACTTCTAGCAGCAGCAGCCACACAAATCTCGTTACTTGTGGTCTCTCTTACGCATCATGCCCTTGCCCTTCTCCTTCAGATTTTCTTGCTCTTGTCTTTGCCAACCACAACTCCAGCCCCCAAGGCTCTGCCCAAGCTGCCTTCCTGCTCTGGTCTGAGTGCCCCTCTGTGGAAGGCCCCAGTCTGCTCCCAGTGGACACTTACCGGGTGCACAAGCAGCACAGGGTCTGTCACCACCTCAGGAAGGAGTGGATGGAGGTGCTCTGGCCCTGAGCTCCTTTTATCCTGGCCTTGGGCTGTTCCCTGAGTATGTGAGACAGGGCCTGAGCATGAGAGGACCGCCTCCTGCCACCTACATGGTCCTGTGTCAGGTGATGACTGGTAGCTACTCACTGCTTCCCACCATGGGGCTCAAGGCAGCTGCTCCTGGCTAAAAAAAATTGCCCACTTGAAACAGAGGACTGTGGTGGCTGGAAATGGACATCATCCTTCCTCTGTTGCCTTATTTGCCATGAAAGAAGGCTCTTTAATCTTACTCATGGACCCTGGTCACACAACTTTTTCTTTCCTGCCATCCTAGGTATTAATTTTTCATCTGGATCTCTGGATCTTTGTGGCTTAGTGTGAAAATTTATATGCTTAAAATGTGTGTGTGTGTGTGTGTGTGTGTAGCATAGTAGTTGAGAAAAAAAGCCTTGGAGATCTCAGCAAAGTATTCAAATTTGAAACTCAACAAATCTGATCTTTTAAATTCTGATGATGGATATGTCTTCTTTGCAGGATCTACAAATTAAGATGATAAAGGGGAAGTAAGCAAGCTGATATACAGCACTTGGTGACATTCAAGAGATAGGTAAACATAAAGGGAAATAGGTACAAACATGGATTTTTCATGGACAGTGAGATTTTTTAAGCCACACATACCTTTTAAAGTAGGTGGATCTTGTTCAAAATAATTGCCACTTTTTCCCTCCTTATATACATCAACAAGGTTGGCTTTATGAAGGCAGATTCAGAATGAATACAGGAAAAGAGGACTAAAGATAGGCATTGTCCTAAAGTATAACTTGAAAATAATTTACAGTCTTCTGGTACAAATCTGAAGGGGTAAGGTAAAATAAAAATGGGAATGGTTAAGAGAAGGGGACAGCCAGAGAGATGACCTTAAAAAGTGGCTTCACATGCAGTCACCAGTATACCTAAGAACAAACATATTGAACTCGGGCTGGTGTGGCTCAGTTGGTTGGAGCGTCATTGTGTGACAGAAAGTTTGTGGGTTTGATTCCCAATCATGGGCACATGCTTGGGCTGTGGGTTCCGTTCCCAGGAGGGCACATGCCTAGTTTGAGGGTTTGATCCCAGCTCTGATGTGTAGATTCCCTGACCAGACACATATGGTAGGAAACCAACCGATGCTTCTCTCTTGCATTGATATTCCTCTCTCTCCCTTCCTCTCTCACTGCAAGCAGTGAAAAAAAATGTCCTCAGGTGAGGATTAAAACAAAAATTTAAAGAATGGGCATATTGAATATTCAAATTTAGATTTTTTTCATTGCTACAATATAAATTACCCATGTTTCCCATGTTAAAAAATAACCAAATGGAAATTCTAAAAATGAAAAAATTAAAAACATATTATCTGAAAAAATACATATGTTCAAAATTAAATATAATGTCAATAAATTTATTGGATCATCTTAGCCATCTTAGTAAACTATGGAAGAACAGATTGGTGAACTAGAACTTAAAGAAATCATCCAAAATAAATCAAAGAGAGGGAGAAATATTGAAGAAAATTAATTGTTAATTGATAATTTATTGAATAATAGCCAATAGTCTTAAGTTCATTTATTTGGACTCCCAGAAGGAGGGAATGGATAAAATAAGAGAGAAAATATATTTTAAAATATTGGTCATTTTTTTTCCAAATTTCATGAAAACTGCAACAAATAAAACCAAAAAGTTAATGAATTCCAAACAGGATAAAAGAAAAGAAAGCCAATCAATGGGGCAGTGTATCCAGAGGGAGGGTACAAATTAGTCTTGGAAAATAAAGGAAAGAGATGGAAATTCTGAGGAAGGGTGTCTGGGAAAGATTAATTAAAGAGGTCTGCTAGGATATAGGCTCCAAGGAAATACCATATGAACTAACCTACAAGAGGAATCTCATGAACAAAATAAACTAATGAACAAAATAGAACCCCAGGCATGGAACAGACTGACAGTGACCAGGGGGAGGGGGTAATGGTGGAAAGAAAGGAAGGGACTAGACAAAAAACATGTATGACTGACCCACAAACATGGACAACATTATGGGAATTAACTGTGGGAGTGGGAGGTAGGATGGGTGGGGGAAGGCAAAAGGGGAAAAATGGGGACCACTGCAATAGAATAACAATAAAAGTGATTTTTTTAAAGAAGGGTAATGAGACTGATCTCTGAGGGGTAAAGAAGGGTAATGGGTCAGTAGGTGGAGGAAGGAGAACATCAGTGGAGAAGAAGCAGTGTGGGAATCTGTATCAGGTGGGAAGGTGCAGGTGGTCTTTTGTGAGCCGTGACTGGCCCACCCAACTGGAAGGGAAGGCATGTGTGATGGAGTGGGGAGAGAGAGTGAGACTCAGGGTCAGACTGAGAACAAGACGAGGGCCATGTTGTGGGGAGACTACTGCCAGGGTCTGTCTCTGGGTTTTATTGAATGTTCACCAGAAATCCACTGAAGGCTTTAGTTTAATTTTATTATTGTTACTTGCGTGTGTGTCATTTTAGCAGGGTCAGGATAATCACATTGGTGTTGGGTCCTAATTGGTGTTGGAAGGGGACTGTGTGGGAGACCCTGGACCAGAGGACAGCAGCAGTAGGAAAAGGGATGAGACAATACTCTCAAGGCTAATTCCGCAAATACCACTGCCCACCCACAATCCCTTTTCACAATCTCCAAATCCAAAGAGCCTCTGAAAATTGAGTTTCTTGTTCAGTTGTGGACAACACTGATTTGGCAGCAAAAAAACTGACCTGAGCTGACCGTGAGGTCTCTTTACCAAACTGTGGATATGCCTATGTTCTGTTGCAGACATAGTAATGGCTTCCCCGAGGGGTAGGATTCCCGAGCCATGGGGTGTGGGGAATCTGGGCTGCACCCAGATGTGGAAGACGCCATGGTTTGAATTCCTCAGTGTTGAGGCTGGACATGGCCTAATCTGAAGAACACCTGTAGCATTGCTAATAAATTCTAGTCATTGTACTACCTTCCTTTTTAAAAAAAGTTCTAAATTTCATCTGGCACTGAGGTTTTCAGATATGGGATTTAGTCTCTGGTTTATTTATATTCTTGGGTCACTAGTGGAACACAGAAATCTAACATTTTTCAGTAATATCACCTCAACTCTAACAATCACTGCTTTGTCTAAGAGAGCCTTGCTATACCAGTCTGTCTCCCCAAATTCAGAGTTGAGCAAGTCTCAGGTCCACCCCATTTTTAACTGACACCTCAAGATTTTCCCAGCTTGGTCACACCGTCCACCTTAATTCATAATACATTCTTACATGCTGTGTTTTCTTTACTTACCTCAATTATTCCATTATATTCAGTGAAGGACCCCAGAGGACAGAAGTGTGGACATGCTTATTGAACACCCTCCTAGGGTCCTTGTGCATTTTTCTCTCTCCTGTTGGGCCCAAGACAGGTTGCCTCCAAATTTCCCACAATGGCATATCAGTTAGTTTGAACTAAACCAATTGACCAGTAGCCAGTGCCAGAAGGATATCTTGACCCACCCTTGTCTCCTCGAATGCAGCAAATAAATCTCCCATGTGACCTGCCAGCATGGGACACCCCCTTATTGCTGGAGATAAACAACTAACAGCCAGAGTCTGTGTAATCCAGTCTTACTGCCTCTTTTCTAATTTCTACTTTGTTTCAATGCCTCACTAACAAATATCCAAACCTTGCTTAGATTCCTAGGAGCACTAACTTTCTTTGTCTTGTCAATTTCTCACAACATTATTGCCTTTTTGTCTAAAACATATAAGAAGGTGCCTGGTTCAATCATTTCTTTGAGCCTCATTTCATATGATGTTTCTCTCATGCACACATATTGAATTGATTTTTCTCCTGTTGATGCAGTCTTGTGTCACTTCTGTTATTAGTCTAGTCATAAGAACTAAAGAAAGGTAGAGGAAGGAATCTACCCCTCTCCAACACTGATTTTACCTGTAAACCCCATTAACTGATCGTCACTACAAATTTCTTCTCTTTGTGTTAAAATATTTCTGTTATAATTTTTCAAGACAATGGACATTCCCGCTTATAATTTTTTCAGGTTGCCACTGGCATTTCCATGCAGAGTTAGAAAGGGAGTATTCTGAACTATTGAGTAAATTTGCCAAATAATTATAATAAGAAGAATCATAGATAATCTATTAGTCATAGTAGGTATAATAGCCAAAATAATCTACCCTTTCATAATCAGCATTCAGTTCCCTCAAGGAAAAAAATATGTTTGTATAGATCCTTAAAGCAGAATTCCTTGCCTGTGTTTACCTGTGCTCCTGCCTCACATCCTAGAGTATTTTTATTGCTTAGGGATGAGCAGCATCTCTGTTGGATTGGGAGTGTCCTAAGAGCAAGACCTGAGCTTCTTTCCTCTAATTCAGTGGCTGTCAGTGAGGGAGGGTGGGAGGATTTGGCACATCATCCCCAGGGGGAGCATTTGACCATCTGGAGATGTATTTAATCTTCACAGCTAAAGGGGGTGGGTTTGTGTTTGATACTACTGGGTAGGCTAGGGATACTGATTAACACCCTACACTGCATAGGACAGTGCACCCAGAACACAGAATTATCCAGCCCAAAACGTCACTAGTGCTGAGGGTGAAAAACCCTGCTTTGCCACAGGAAGATTAAGACTATACCCATTAGAAACAGCTCCTACATTTCTGATCACACCAAACAAACCTCTGAAGAATGCTGATGAGAGGCTATGGAAATAACTTCTTAATTAACTGATGGCCCAATCCAGCCTTTTTATCCAGGCTGGGTCATGTCAGAAGGACTTGCAATGACTAAGGACCCAACCCAATTCAAGCCTAAAATATATTTCTGATTGACTGAGAGCACCACCCTCCCTGCTATTTCCTCTCCCTCTGGCTGGCCCAAGGAGCCATGCCAAAGGCAAACTGGCTTGGAGGCATCTATACCAATAACCATTTATAATAGCTGCACCCCTCAGTATCCTTGAACCCAACATTCATCCTGGTGTCTGAGCTTTCTGTCCCTCGAAGCTTATAATCCTTTTAGATTCAGCATTTTGCCTGAGCCATTTTCTCCATCAATCACCCCATCTGTCTCCTGTCTGCTGTTCCTTATCCCTTCACTTCTCAATTCCTCCTCCTTCGAGTTTCCATGACCTGCCACAGATGACCACGTTTATTCCTGTTTGTGCTTCCCTTCCATCCAGGCTCTGCTTGGGCCTTGACTTGAGCTGCCTCTGTGGCCCAACCTGCTCGAGTCAAACGGGCAGTTCCCCGGGCTAATCATCATCTCTTTCCTCTACTTCTCCCCTAGGGGTGAAGACCTCACTGCCAAAAGCAAATATACCTGTAGCATTTAATAACATGCAAAGTGTTTTTAAATAACTTATTCAATTTAGTCCTCAGTGTGACCCAGGCAAATGTATATAGTTGACCCTTGAACAACACAGAGGTAAGGGGTGCAGACCCCGCCCAAGTCAAAAATCTGCACATAACTTTTTATTTCCTCAAAGCTTAACTACTAGTAGCCTGGTGTCTACTGGGAGCCTTACCAATAACATAAAAGTTAATTAATGTATTTGGTATGTTATATGTATTATATACTGTATTCTTAAAGTTAGCTAGAGAAAAGGACACATTATTAAGAACATTGTAAAGAAGAGACAATATATTTGCAGTATTTATTTTAAAATATTTTCATATATTTGGACCCATGCAGTTCAATCCCATGTTTTTCAAGGTTCAACTGCATTTTTTGGTCAACCACATTTTATAGTTAAAGGAACAAAGTGTCAGGGAAATTGCCTAAATTAGTAAGTGGTGGAGCTGGGGTCAAACTCCACCTCACGACGCCTCTCCTATGCGCTTTCAGTTCCTGCATCCAGCTTCGAGGTTCCACACCCTTCTGGGCCCCTTTCTCCCCCACACTGAGCTCAGCCCCCTGCCCTTCTTATGCTGCCTGGGATGCCTGACCACATCATTCCCTTGGTGTATTTATTCTTATTTTCAAAGTAGCTTTTATATTTAAATGTTATAATTTTTAAAAATATATCCATTCTTTTCCTCTGCTAGAATATTGTCTCCATGAACACAGGGATCTTTGTTTTGCTCACTGGTATATCCCAAACACCCAAAATAGTATCTGGTACATATTAAAAACTGAATTAGCATTTGAATAAATATTTGTTGAATGCATAGATAAACAGTACATTCTATTTTCCAAAAGTGTCATTAAATTCTTTTTATTCCCAGCCAGAATCTTTCTCTTATAGTTTCCATTTTAGATTTAGGCTCTTGAGTTTCACCTTTTCTGAAAGAAAGACTTTCAAATAATGCAAGAGAGTAACAGCTACTCTTTTTAAAACACAACATTACACCCTGGCTGTTGTAGCTCAGTGGGCTGAGCATGGGTTGTGAACCAAAGGGTTGCCGGTTTGATTTCCAGTCAGGGCACGTGACTGGGTTGTGGGCCAGGTCCCCAGTGGGGTTCACGTGGGAGGCAATCACATATTGATGTTTCTCTCCTTCTCTTTCTCCCTCCCTCCCCCTCTCTCTAAATAAATAAATAAATAAATAACATCTTTAAAACACACACACACACACACACACACACACACACACACACAACATTACTCTTCCTTCTACTAGGAGGTAGGCCAAGTTTGGAACAAAATAAGCCTGGGCTCGGATTTTAGCATTTTCGGTCTTAGATGTATGATCATACAAATTAGTTAACCTGGAGAGATGTGTGTGTGTGTGTGTGTGTGTGTTTGTGTATGACACTGTATATAGATCAGAATAAATAATAGCACCTTTTCAAGTTGCGAGTATGAGGAAGGATATAGGGTCCTGCCTCAGGTGGTAGCTAGCATGCGATAGGTCATCATCCTCCAGCCTCATTCTCATTTGACCTGAGCTGAACATGCTGCCCACGTGTGCATGGTATGGGCCAAGCAGAGCAATGCTATCATGCCTGTTAAGAATAAGAATTTGTTACCATTTGCCACAGACAAACCCATTCTTGACCCATTTTAATCAACTAAACTTTATGTGGCTGGATATATGTACACTCACTCACCTTCTATAAGTAGAGCTGATCTTTAACTTAAATTCAGAACTTTATATTTATCTTAATTACATTTTATTTTGTCAGATTAGGCCCATTATTCTAAGCCATATTGAATCGAACATCTATTCTTCAATTCTCCCTGGTAACTTGAAGTCACCTGAAATTTAGGCCCTCCCTCTAATTTGTTGATAAGAAAGTTAATGAGAGCAGGATAAGGATGGAGTCCTGGGACCATACAAGTGTTAGGAACTAGTAAGGATGGCCAAGTAAGGAGGAAATACCCGACCTGGGGCTGTCATTATGTCCATTATGTTGACAGGGACGCTCTCCTCTTTCTCCATTCATTAGATAACTCCCACTTATCTTTCATGTCTCTGACTGGTTGCTTTCTCTTAGCACCTGACCCACTCAAGTGTCCCTTCTATGGACTGCCATAGTACTCTATGCCTCCCATGTGGAAGCTCACTCACAACTCCATTGTCTCTCAGACTTTATGTAAGCAAGACAATGCTTGCCTTGCTCACCAGTGTATTTCCAGGACCAAGCACACACAGTTCCTGGCAGATAGCCGAGTCTCAATAACTATTTGTCAGATAAATGGAAGTGTTGATACGAGTTGACAAGTGGTTTTCTTCCTGATATAACACTAGAGACCAGAAAGAAGGTATTAATCCAGGTCAGGGCTCCTATGACAAGATGTGGTGAGGAACATGATGGATGGCTGTTGGCACAGCTTGGGTTATTCCTAGGCTTCTAGATACTTGTAGTTTAGCCTTCCAGGTCAGGAAGCTTCATCTTTTAGATGAATGAGTTTGATGATTCCTGATGATGAGGAAGCACATGGATCATCATACATCACCCTGTCTTCCTAACTAGTTTCAGGCCATAAGCATGTGGATTCTCTGGGAAGTCTAACCATGCCAGAAATCAGGAGTATGCTAGTCATTCTTGAAGTCTTGGTCTCCACCTGACTATTCTTCTATATGTCAACAAAGTATCCCCATGTGTACTGCTTGCTTCTGATTACTCCTATCTACCTGTCTATTCTATTATTATCAGTTGAGCTATTCCCTTATGCATGACAGTTCTTTTTGCTTATTCATCAGGACTATTCCAGTCTGTAGGACAAACTATGGGATGTGAAATTTCTCCCTCTTAATATTTGGATAATGCCTAGATAAAGGAGAGATATACCAAAACTAAATCTACCATCTTCTGGTAAAAATATCTGTAACATCCCGGAAAACCCCTCTCCCTCAGCCATGCACAAGAACCCCATTCTGGGTACTTCTGGTGACAGTGGGGTTGGGAATTTAACAGAAAAAGGAAGAGATGCCTTAGTCTTGAGATTGAAGAGTAGAAAATTTGACATGACCAACAGGTAATTACATAAAACATCCACAAAAACAGTTACCAATCAGCTCCATCTTGCCATCACATCTCGCTCATGCTGTGGCCACTGTGTATAAGTGTCAACTCTCCTGTAGGCCTTGAGTAAGTTCATGCACCTGGGAATTCACTACAGCAATGGTTTCTACCTCCAGCTAATCAGAATAATTTTTAAGTGGACTTCTGGTTCTCTTTCTGGAAATTCAAATTAAGTAGCTCCGGGATGACTTCTGGGATTTTGTGTCTTTAAGTGGGTTCCTAGGTAATTTTACCCTAGCAGTCAAAGAGGAATTAGCTCACCTGGTCTAGAAGGAACCTCTGAGAACATCTAGAGCAATTACCTCATCTTACAATGAGGATGCCAATCCCAGGGTGACAGGTTTAGAAAGAGGGAAAAAATCGAGAAAGCAAAAAGGTATAAACAGGATTCCCAAGGTGGGAAACATGATCCCAATCTCTCTAACATTCATTTGGATTTGGTCCCTCATCTCTAGAAGCCAGACCCCCTTTCAGGCAGCCTGAGGATGTCAGGCATAGGAGTCTGGCCAACTCTGCCTTGCACTCTGTGACTTCACTGATGCATTGGCATTTTCTGGACAATACTCTATCAAACTTTGAACTGGAACAACACTATGCAACAGGTGTATTGCTTCAGATTAGTTTGAGATTCAAACAGGAATCTCTCTTGCAGATCTTTGAGTACCTTCAAAGAACTTCATAAATGGTTTTTTTTTTTTTTATTTGTTTTTGAATTCTCAGCCCTGGTCCTAGAGATTCTTTAATTTTTGTTCAAAGGATTGACATAGAAGCAAAAGGTGCAGAGCTAGAGGTGGTCATCAGTGAAAGGCTGGAGAGTGGGGAATGGTAGGGATGACTGAGAAGGGTCATCCAAAGCCAATATTGAAAGACTGGAGGATAACTTAAACCATGGTCCTGAGGTCACAGTCCCCATTGCCAAATGCATTAAAAAAAAAACAAAGCCAAGCTTTCAAAGCATGCAGAGAGAAACAGCAGACACATAGGCACACACAAAGAAGCATGCAAAGCCCACAGAAGGACATGCAGGCACACATACAATCCTGGGTAACTGTTTCCTCTGAACTGCTATGAATAGGCTAGAGCTTTTCACTGTGAGCCTGCCTGGAGGCCTGAGGCTGGCCATCCTGTCAGAGGAAGTAGAGGAGTTTTGAGGTCAATTCAGACTATCCCCAGGAGACAGAAGTGTAGACCTTGAGCTCCTCTGGCCTCAGAGATGGCATTGAGGCTGGCTTCTCCACAGCCCTTGCCTGTTAGGGAGCACCAGGCCACCTGGGTTTCTCTGACTCAGCCCCAGCTTGACTCATCCATAGACTGCTCTATTCTCCCATCATTCAACCCCTTTCCAGACCTAGTTATCCTTGGGAACAGAGTTTATCTCCAGAGGGAAGTGCAGGTAATGGGATCATTACAATATGATAATGTAATGTTCCAATATGTTCTACTATATTCCGTGTCCCAGGCTGTGTGTGGGTGGAGATGAGGGCAGGGGTGGAGAAATGGCTCTTAGGTGTGACTAACCTCTCACAGCTAGGACTGAGTTTCTTCTGTACCTTGAGGGAATGGACTTCTTCCTGCTCACCCTTCAGACAAGGGGACCTTTGTCCAGGGATATTTGAGAGAATAGGAGTGACATCTAATGACAATCTGGGGCATCCAAGCCTCTTGCCATCTTGTTCTCTCCATACCCACCTAGGGGCCTGAACAATGGAAACTCAGGAATGTCCTGTGGGAGCCATTTGGACTCTGTCAAGACCCTGGAGGCATGTAACACTGAGAAGATACAGTTCCCAAAGCAAGCAGGATTCTAAGAGAGGAAGCAAATGTAGAACTGGCAAAAATAACCTGTTCAATAAATAACTTTAAAATTGTGTTAGAAAAGTGACTGGATTGATGCAGGGAAGAGCTCTGGAAGAAGCAGGAACTGTGACCAAGTTGAAAAGTGCCATGTGTAGTAGAATCAAGTTTGGCTGTATGGCTTTGGCAAGTCACATATATCCTGTGTGCTTAGGTTTCCAACTGTGCAAAATGGCAAGATACAAGATAGAAGACACAAGAATCATTGTACATAGGATAATTATGCCCCAGTCTCCTTCAAAGTAGGTACCTTGGGACCTCACACAGTTCTCACAATCACCATCAGCTGCCCCATCATATTTTCCTGAATCTCATCAATGATCTGAAATCTTTTCCCCTTCAAGGGTGATTTTAATTTTGGGAAAATCCAGAAGTTACAGGGCACCAAATCTGGGCTGTAGAGGGGGCTGAGTCACCTGGGCGATTTGATATTTCTGATATTTGGGTGATATTTCACCCAAAAACCTCTGCATGAGATGAGGTGCATGATTGGGCACATCATCGTGATGGAGCTGCCAATCATCAGTTGCCCATATCTGTGGCCTTCTGAATCATCCCAGTAGTTTTCACAGAGGAACGTTCAAGCTTAATGTAAAATTTGATGCAGATTCATTGCTCTACTCACTCACTCATTAGGAATGTGATGGACACACAGTACACAAGCTCACTCAATGGTGTGTACTGCCTCCACTGACTAGTACAGTGATGTCGTTATCGTTCATGCATCTGCATTCCAGTCCACTCTCCTCGGCTTCCAGCTTACACCAATGTTGTACAAACCGTTCTCGTTATATTAACAGCAGCTGAACTTTTTCCAGACAGACCTCCTCTATATGTTTGTCATTCTTTTTTTGTCTTATTTATACAGGTGACCCTTGAACAACATTGGTTTAAATGGTGGAGTTCCACCAACATGTGGATTTTTTCCAATACTGTAAATATATCTTTTCTGTATGGTTTTCTTAACATTTTTTTAGCTTACTTTATTGTAAGAATACAGTATATAATAAAAATGTGTTGACCAACTGTTTATGTTATTGGTAAGGCTTCTGGTCAATAGGATGCTATTAATAGTTAAGTCTGGAGATGAGACAAAAGCTATACTTAGATTTCAGTCACACACAGGTCAACATCCCTAACTTCCATGTTGTTCACGAGTCAACTGTGTGTGTGTGTGTGTACATATATATATTCATATTATACCTGTTTAAGGTATTTTACTAAACTAGTAACAACCACACATTATTGGGCATCAGAAATACTTGGAGGTCAGGTTAAAACAGCTGAGTCATACTCTCAAAGTTTGTATCAGTGGGTGTGGGGTGATGCATTTGTATGTGTTACAAGGCATTAGGTGATGCTGATGCTGCTGACCCAGGTGCCACACTTTGAGAACCAGTATTCAAGGCTGCAGACTCTCAGAGAAAATAGGAGTTCTGCCTGTCCCTTTTACCAGTGCCTTCCTAGCAAGTAAGCAGTGAATATTTGTCAATAAATGAAGGAATGAATGGATTTCACAGGAAGAGTCTCAGTTTTTCTTTATACTACACAGGATTTTACTAGGTGGTATCTCAGGTTCTTCACCACTGATACTGCAAGAATTAGATCCCTGGGGTGAGGGAAAGACATATTCAGAGCCAGGCCCTGGATCTGTGTGCTCAACTATGGTGCTGGAGCTATTCGGCCATCTAGGGTTATGGCCCTTGAGGAGGAGGGCCCTTAATCAAGTCCCAGACCAGACTGCCTCTCTTTCATCCTGGTGGCCTCGGGTACTCTAGAAAAGGGCTCTCCTCAGGAACACTCTTCCAACAGCACTTCTCTCATCTGCAGGGAATGGAAGGAAGAGACACCCCACGCTCTCCTGCCCCTCCAAGCCCACCTTCATGCTGCTAAAACCAGCATGCTTAATGGGATTTTGGAGCAGAGCCAGCCTCAGATGCTTCTTTTTCTAATATGTCCCCAAAATAAAATGCAAATAGTTTATTCTGAAAGAAAGAAAAGTGTACCCTGTGCAGAATATCCCAGAGAGCCTGAGAGGGATCACTTCTTTCCTCCCCTGACTCCACAAAAAGATCACATGGCAGTGACTATGGCCCCAGAGCTGAGGGACCTGACCAACGCAGGCCCGAAGACCCTTACTGCTAGACTGAGGAGTGAGAGTTCTCTTTCCTGCTTCCTCAGTCCTTGTGCCTTTTCATTCATCCTTTCCCTGCAGGGCCCAGAGACCTTGAAAGGAGACAGAAAACCACAAAGAAGCTTACCTGGTCTAGTCTAAAGAAAGTTTAGTTGTGGGTGCAATAAACCCAAGAAAAAAGTAATAAAGAAAAAGTAAAAGCTCATCCCAGACAGGAAGGAATAACAAACAGGCTTTACATAGGACACAGGATCTGAGCATAGCATCATCTTTATTGTCACATGTCCTCCTCTTGTCCCGGTCTTGGGGTTGCCCATCAAGATGGATTATGGCTCAAGCTGCCAACCCACTAGGCTTGCTAAGTAGCTACCAACTCCAGGAGAAGCAAGGGACTTTAGGGATATTCTGAGTCCACTCAAATGGGAGTGTACAACCTAGGGAAGCAGGTAAGACAGACACATCTGAGAAGTGAAATAGTTCAAGAGATGTTGTAAGGTGCTTGCCAAATGAATGGCATAGATGATGCAGTGAGTTCTAGGTAGTCAGTGCAGGCTTCTGTGAGTAGGAACAAGCAGAAAAGGCTCCAAGGAAGAGGTCTTGAAAGATGGATTAGATTTCAGATGCTGGGAGTAGCAGAGAAGTGGCCCAGGAATGGGGGCTGGGGAATGAACAAAGGCTTGGAGGCAGGGATATGGAAGGTACGTCCTGGGGAACACCCAGGATGTGCCCTGGTGGTGAGACTGGTCGGACGAGAACTGAGGGTGTGTACTGGAGAGGAGCCAGATGTGAGGCTGCAGAGGTGTCTGAGACCCAGGTGTGGGTCCTGTGATGACATGCAAAGGAGTTTGGACATCACCTCTGAAGCAGGGAGCCCGGGCTGTCTTCGGAAAGTTGCAAACAAGAATGCAGAAACTGTGAGTGCTGGGAAAGGCGGAGCGACATTTTCATGGCAGGAGCAGGGATGTTTCAGCCATGCTTCCTTTAAAAATAGGCACCTTTTGATCCAACAGAGGCCCCACCTTTAGCTCCAGCAGGGGCCCCACCTTTTGCTCCAACAAAGGCTCCACCTTGGTCTCCATAACCACACAGACCCCGCGGCTCTGGAAACACATCACAAGGTCCATAGCTAACACCACTCTCTCCACACTGGTTGTAACCAGCTGGGCCGAGGCTGGGGCCCTCGGTGTCCAGGCGGCCTGGATAGGACTCAAGACAGCCTAGATTTCCTGAGCATGGAATTGAATTTGGGCCTAAGCTTGGGCTGAGACAGCTCCGAGGCTGCACATATGGCTCTGGGCTTGGGCAGGGTGCTGGAAGGGGAATTGGCTCTCGACAAGGTTCTGGGTGCTCACAGGGCTGTAGATGTGGCTCTGGGTGAGGCCGTGGGGCTGAACGTGGGGCTGGACGTGGGGCTGGACATGGAGCTGGACTTGGTTCCGGACACAGACAGGGTTCTGAAAGTCGCCGTGGTGAACATGGGTAGCGCTCTGGACTTGCGCATCGTTCTGGACTTGTGCGTCGTTCCGGACTTGCCCATCGTTCTGGACTTGCCCTTCGTTCTGGGCGTGGGCATGGACGTGGCGCAGGAAGTGGACGTCGTGGCAGTGATGGCTTTGGACATTGGTCAAAACTCCTGGGTGGAGAGAAGCTTGGGAGTGGACGTGGCTCTGCACGTGATCTCAGGTCCGGGCAGGAGGCGCCCCAGGAGGGTCTTGGAGCACAACTCCCAGAGCAGCGTCTGATGGGAGGAATCTGAACAGGACACCTCTGGGGGGGAACCTGCTTGGGGCAGCAAGGTGAGGAAATTTCCACTCGGTACTTGGGTCCACATCTCTGAGAGCAACTTGAAGTGGGACCCCGAGGACATCCACTATTGTAGATAGGCTCAGATCGGCGGGGCGGGGTGCAGTAGTTATAGGAACCCGAAATGCATCTTGATGGCATGCAGCTGCGATGGTAGGACTCAGAACGCCGTGGTGGTGAGCAGCTGCGGTAAGAAGGCTGCTGCTGGCGAGGAGGGAGATATCTGCCGGTGCTTCGACAGCGCCGCTGCACAGGGAAGCTCCCGTAAGAGCCCTGGGTCTGGCATTGGGGTGCGTAAGTGCGACAGGAAGCCCGAGACTGACGCTGAGGGGCACAGCTGCTGACAGAGCCTTGATACTGGCCTTGGGTGGAGAATCCTCCCTGGCTGGAGAATCTTGCCTGAGTACGGCATGCTGGGGGACATGCTACATAAGTCTGGACAGGCTGGGGAGCTGGATAGGGTACATAGGTTTGGACTGGGCATTCCACATAGCAAGTTTCTGTATAACAAACTGGAGCACAATCTACATAACAGGTCTGAACAGGGCCTGGGGCTCCACACTGCACATAGCAAACCTCAGACTGACAGGGAGCCTGGCACTTTACCTCCATGGTCTGGGGCTGACACGGAGCCTGGCACTTCACCTTGGTGGTCTTAGACTGGCATGGAGCCTGGCATTTCACCTCCATGGTCTGGGACTGGCAGGGAGCCTGGCACTTCACCTGGGAAACCTGAACTGGGCATGGTGCAGGGCACTCCATGATTTGCATTCCACAAGGGGCTTGAACCACCACCTGGCTCTGGGGACAGGGGGATGGGGAAGGGCAGAAGGAGGAACCCTTCACACAGCACTGGGGGACCGGCAGGCAACACCGAATCTGCTGCTGGTCACACATGGTTCTGGTGCAGATGTGTGAGCAGGACCTGAGGGATGAGAGATCAGCTTTAAGAGGGTGAGAGTGGATAGGAGCGGCCAGGACCCAGAAGATGCTCTGCTTCTTCCCTGGCCTTTCCTTTCCTCCCCCACCTCTGACCTACATTGGAGAATACTGAGTTATCTGGACCCAAGATTAGTCACCATTGCCTAAGAGACCTGCCTTGGATGTGTCCAAAGACCTGTCTGAAGTTCTGACCTGAGATCTCTTTAAGGACACAACCAAGGCTGCTGGTATCCAGACTCTTTCCCTGGAGGATGGGCATACCAGTGTCCAGCACAAGAGGGTGGTGATTATGAGAGGCTTTCCATCACTCCCTTGGGTCCTAAGTGGTGGGAGGGAGCTCTACAGAAGTAGAGATAACCCGTGGTCCCAAGGCTGTAGTCCAAAGTGGGCTCACAACCACAAGGGCTTAAATTTCCTCGCATACATTCACCATGCAAAAATGAAAAACATGAATATATATGCATTTATATGAGAGCAAGCTCTCAGGCACCATGTGCTCTCAAAGCATTCACTGGAAGTAAAGAATTCTATTAGTTATTGGGCAGCTCAAACCCAACATAAAATGATTGTTTCTCCATAGTCGATCTATTTTAGGTGGATTTGTTTAAACAGGCTCATGGGCACACACAAAACACCAGACTTCAAAGGCTTGGGACCAACAAGGCAGCTTGCTCGGGGGCGGGGGGGGGGGAGTTGCTGTCTTCGGTCAACTGCTAGCTTCAGAAAAGTTCTCCCTCCAGCTCCTCTGAGAGGCAGGGGAGATTTAATTAAGATGCGTAACCCAAAGAGTGCCAGATTCCTAGTTACAAGACTGACATTCAGCCCCATGTAAAGCCCACGTTTTGGGAGCATTAAAACATGACATAGGGGATGCAGGCACATAATGCAACACCACACCCAGCCAGGGAGAAACAGAGGGTCGCTCCCTCCACCCTCCCCAAATCCACCTGTTCACGTACAGGCAGCCCAGTGACCAGCACAGCAGGGAAGCTGGTTTGGTAATCAAATCCCCCAACCAAATACTTCTCAGTAAGCTCCTGAGATACTGAAATTACTCCTCAGGTAGGACAAAGCCTTCCATTCTCCATTCCTAGGGACTATCTAAACATGTATGTCCTTGGGGAAGGTAACCCTCCTACACTCTACTCTGCTCACAGAGGAAAAATGATACCTGAGGATGAGACCAGGGTTTTTGAAGGCAAATACACTTGACTTCAGTGCCCCATTTCTCTACACAGTCTCCACAGATATTATTCTCATGTCCCCTGAAAGTCCACTGGACCTTTCTCCTCAAGTTGATGTACTACTCATCCTTTGCCCCTAGCTTCTCTCCTCACTCTGTCTCACTCCTGTGAATCTGAGCACCCCCCGAACATCATCTCCACCCCAATCCCAGGACCCCATCATTACTCACCTTCTTCAAGTCAAGCAATCATTCAGGCTGAGGCAAATGGACAGAGGCCTGTCTTTATATAAAGGGCTACGGGTCTGGTTTAGACCATGAGACAATTGGTTGGCATCTGCCTGGCTCATCACCCAGGCTGGCATTCCAGCAGGCGGTCCCCTCCCTGTGTGCTTGTCCTTGCAGTCACCTACAGGGTGTGGGAGTGTCTCATTTCAGTGCTGAAGCTTCTAGACTATGGAGGAGAAGATTCTTGTTTTCTTTCTCCTTTTTCACACTGTCTGTTTCTTGTCCATGCTAAGAAGAGATGGTGGTGGGAATGGAGAGGGTTAACAAAGGTATCTTTTCTCTTGAACATGATTCCAGGCCCCTACCTTCCTCCTTGTCTGATATTCTCACCAGATATAAAAGAAGAAAAGCTTCCTAACTAGAAGCAATTAAAATCACTTCAGAGGTACAAAATGAAGAGAACATTGGGTTAGACCTGAGTCTAACATCCCGACTTGGCTATTTACAGTTGTGTGACCTTTATAACTGACATAAGTATTAGTTTACTTATCTGGAAAATGGAGATATTAAGTCTTCTTTGCTGAGTTATTGTAAGGATTAAGGCAACTATTTTACACAAAAGCTTCCAGTCAAGTGTGATATTCAAAATATCTAACATCCACTTAGAGTAACTCCTGGCCAAGCAGCAGACACAGCTGGATGGATGATTGCCTGTGGTATCCTGGTCCCGGGCTGGACAGCCTGATGGCTTCACAGCAGGTGTATAGTTCATGCTATGGAGTAGTCCTTCAAGACAGCAAGCAGCCCAGTGCAGGCTAGAAATAAAAACTGGCATCTTGTGAGCCAGACACAGTTAAGATGGTTATCTTCTTATCTTTTGCCTAAACAACTTTTGCTTACATAATTTTATAAGTAATAATTAATATTTAGAAACAGATTCTTTTAAGATTATAGACATCCAGTTTTCTCCGAAAATCAAAAGATCTGGCATAGATGAGCTGACCTGACCTCAACCTTATTAACACCTGCCCCTCATAGATAGGTGATAGACTTTGATGTTCTGTAATTTTCCATCTTTTTTCTTATTCTATCCACAATGCAGTGCAAACAGTAAGACTCCTTTTATTACTTTACCTGTGTTTTTATTTTTCTCTAGTTAAATTAAAAGGGAGTGAAATAATCCTTCCACCTGGATAATTTCACTTGTTTTTGTAACTTTCAGCTCCTGTAGGCATTTGAGATTATGATCAAGCTTGTGATCAGAGACGTTAGATTTGGAGGGGTTTGGGGTAGAGTCTGAGCCTCCAGTATGTGCTAGTATGTGATAGTATGTGCTAATGGGGTGAAAGCTACTTAACCTTCATGAGCCTCAGATTCCTTGCTTATAAAACAGAAAGATGAAAAAACAGGGAGAAGGAGAAAAAGAAATAAGAGGAAGAAGACAAGGAAAAAAGAGAAGAAGAGAATAAAAAGAATTAGAAAAATTATAGGATTAGCGTGTGAATTAGATGAGATAATTAATCTAAAATACTTAGCATTTGATATATCATATAGCACTCTGGGATTTATTTTTCTCATAAGAAGATGGGAGAGAAAATGCTTCACCAGGTTCTCCTGAAGATATAAACAGATTATAGGTATGAAAGTGCTTTGGGACCTATGGTGCACACGCCAATTATATCTATAAAATCCTTCCCATGAGGAAATCTTTGTCCAGATCAACCTGACTTCTGAGTCCAAGCTCTGGATCCCATCACTCATTACAAAGGAGTCTCTAGATACCATTCCAAACTTGAGTAGTATCAGAGACTTTCAGAATGTCAGAACTACAAGGACTACCAGGAATTATCTGGTCCCACACTGTCATTCTCCAGATGAAGATTCTGAAGCCCAGAGAGAAATGGAACTATGTGGAGGCCTAAAGCTAATGATGGCATTGGAGGGACAAAGAACCCAGGAAGCTCTAGCCCCAGACAAAGACTATTTCCACTACAACAGAGAACTTATTTTTATGATCACACAATTTACCAAGGTACTCCAAACTTGGATAGCCCTGGTACTTCATGCTGGCCTAGAAGGTAGTCATGAAAGCAGTGAACTAGGAAAGCTGAGAACATAGATCATCTGGCTCTACAAGAATGTGAATGACTGAATCCTAATGCTTGCATCTCTCCCAATCTTCTCTTGATAGAATGTGCACTTCTTGAATGAGGAACCTCTAGTTTATTCATCTCAGTATTTCTAGATTCCTGACTTAATATGAATCTGTTGATTGATGGATACATAGATGAGTGGAAGGATGGCAGAAATTGCGCTTGGTTCAAACATCTTAAACCACTAGAAAATGAGTTGATATTGTTCAATCCAGAGACCAAAGAGCACTGTAACTCTTGTTACTCCTGTTTTCTTGTTTCTTACAAAGAGAAATGGGACAGCAGTTGGGGAGAGGTAAAAGTTCTAGTTGACAATGAAAATAGGTGATTTTCAACAATATGATTTTTAGAGCCTGGTCGCCAAGCCGAAAAACAAAGCATCTAAATCCTGATATTCTTCCTTCTTTGATGTGAAAGGGTCTAGATTTGGAAAGTCTGAATTTGGAAAGTCTAGATTTGGAAAGTTCCATTGGTTCAAGAAGGAATTAGTACTGAGATTGTCTGAAGGCAGAGATAGATATGGCATATTTTTTGTTTCTCCAATAAGGTTTAAAACTCTTACAAAGGGCACTCCTTATTTGGAGATGTGTTCAAAATAAATTGACCCTTCAGATAAGCATCACTGTGGACTAGACATGTATATATTTTTAGGCTTTTGGCTTTTTGGCTGAAATAACTCAATGTGGACAAAATTTCTCATTATCTCCCTTTATAAATATTCTCCTTCTAAGTTCATTCATAACATTTTTTAATCTAGAAACCTGGGAATCACCCTTGATCCTCCTTCTACCTTACCTCAACATATAATCCCACACACTGTTTATTCCACTTTATAATTGCTCTCAACTACATCCACTACTGTCCATACCCACTGCCCCTGCTCTATCTCAAGTCTTCACGATCTCCTATATGGACTGGTGCAAGTTTTCTCACTGTTTTCTTTGCTTCTTGTTTTTTCTTCTTCCATGTAACTTTCAAAATAGCTACAAGACTGATCTTTGAAAAAGAACACTGGCCTCAGTCTTCGACACTTCACAAACATAAAAAAAAAAATCAAATGAGGCCATACATAGTGGTTTTCATTCCCTATGTATGTCTTAATATTCACTTTGGCAGACCTTTGTGAACGTTGTTTCCTCTTTCTGGAATACCCTTCCATCTCTCTTCTATGTATGGAACTATTGCTCATCATTTGAAACAACTCCAGCATCATTTATTTTATAATGTTCCCTGACTCCCCAAAGCTGTGACTCACTCTGTGTTTTGGCAGCATTTTAGACACACCTCATCTTAGAGCTATCACATGTTCTCTGATTATTTACATTCCTGTCTTCCACTCAACCTATGAGTCCCTCCAGGAAAAGAAGTTCTGGTGTATATATCTTTGTACCCCAGAAACAGGCACTGTCCCAGTGCATAGTTTCATTTCACCTTGTTGATTAAATAATTTAATGTTCATGCATGCAAATATACACACACCCATGCACAATCATGCACACATATAAGTGTAGCATATGCATATATTATACTGTATTTTATAAATCAACTTGCTTCATTATCTACTGAAATATAATAAGTGGATATGTGATAGTATAAAGGCTATATTAAAAGTTGCAATAAGTAGCAAAGTGATAGAGGACAAGAGGGAGAGAGAAAGAGAAAGGATGTGCTAAAGGCAGCAGTTATCTCCAGAGAAAGGTCATTAATTTTAGAGAAAGATATAGAAGCTATTTAGATAGATAGGGTGATTAGAAATAGAGATGTAGGATGAAATATAAATGGCTAGAAATATAAAGATATAAATTTAGGAATATGTGATAATGTAATGATTTACAAAACTGATATAAAGATATCAGGATAGTTGAATACAGAATTATCTATAAATTATTAAAATAGAGATAGATACAATTACAATAAAATATAGAGCAATAAATAGATATTGAGTTATAGATTTTTAAAAAATATAGAAGTTTAAGTGGTACAAATTGGGAGTGGAGTAGACTGTGTGAAAGAGACATAGAGGTATGGGGATAGTGGTGCTTACAGATGCATTAACTTAAAAATATGGAGGCAACTTGAAAGCAGACACAAACCCAGACACAGTTCATTGAGAATTTGCTATATAATTGTCACTTGGTTTAGAATTTCACATATGTTAACTCTCTTAATCTTTAAAATGGCCCTGTGGGTACATATTTCCATCATTATTTTATAACTAAAAAAACAAAAGTTCAAAGAGGAAGTAATTTGTTGTAAGTCCTGCAAGCTTAGAAATGATGGAAACTGGATTCAAAGGAGACCACCAAAAAATAAAAGACAACCCATGGAATGGGAGAACATATTTGCTAACACAGCTGATAAGGAGTTAACGCCTAAAATTTGTAATGAATTTACAAAACTCAACACCAACAAAAACAAACAATCCAGTTAAAAAATGTGAAAAGGACCTGAATTGGTACTTCTCCAAACAGGACATACAGATGGCCAATAGACATATGAAAAGATGCTCAACATCACTAATCATCAGAGAGATGCAAATTAAAACCACAGTGAGATATCAACTCAGACCTGTCAGAACGGCTATCATCATTGAGGATGTTGAGAAAGAGAAACCCCAGTACACTGTTGGTGGGAATATGGACTGGTGCAGCCAGTGTGGAAAGCAGTATAGAGTTATCTCAAAATAATAAAAAATGGATCTGCCTTTTGACCTACGAATGCCACTTCTGGGAATATAGCCAAAGGAATCCAAAACACTAATTCTAAAGAATGTAAGCACCCCTATGTTCATTGCAGCATTATTTACAATCACCAAGATATGGAAGCAGCCCGGGTGTCCATCAGTAGATGAGTGGATAAAACAGCTATGGGATATTTACATAATGGAATACTACTCTCAGCCATAAAAAAAAAGAAAAATTTACCCTTTGTGACAGCATGAACAGACCCAGAGAACATTATGCTAAGTGAAATAAGCCAGTAGAAAAAAAGACCAATAACATAATTTCACTTAAATGTGGAATCTAATGAACAAACTAAACTAACAAGCGAAATAGAGACAGACTTACAGATAGAGAGCAGGATGACAGCTATTGGCTGGGGAGGTTAGAAGGTGGAGGGGTTGAGCAAAAAAGAAAAAGGGCTCATGGATATGAACAGCAGTATGATGATTTCAGGGGAGGGGTGTGGAGAGGGATATCAGCAGGTTAAAAGGTAATGAAAAATGTAATTAAAAATTAAATTTAAAAAAAGAACCAGGATTCCTAGCCAAGGTAAGTAGAGAAAGAGGCCCTGGGAGTAAATATAAAATGAGATGAAGTTACCTTGAGTTTCAAACACATGGAGATGTACTCTATGTTTTGTTATACTCTAAGACCTATTCCAGGATTTATGATCCTTTGGGGCCCTGCTTGCTGAACCTTAAAAGAATTTACTGATGTCTTAGTGATGTCTTGTTCCTGAGAGCTAGGACATCAACATTTACCCTGTTAGCAAAGATGTATGTTTTCAACAGATTCAATAAGACTCTCCTTCACTTGAATCATTTCAGTCTTCTCTTCCTTTTAGTCTCCCTCATATCACTATAATAGCCAGAGGTACTGAATCTTATCCCTGAAAGGGAGGTGACATTTGTCATCTGAGTGGTTTTTTTTATTCTTTCCATGTAAAGTCTTAGTATCTTATGACCTCTACCCTCAAGAATTGAAGTAGTCAGGGTTTTACCTTGCCACAGAGCACCATGGGTGTTTTTCCCTGAGCCCACCTTTAATAGACCTGATGTATATTTAAGCCACAGACGACCTAAGTATCAACTAGAGTAAAGGTAATGGCATGAAATGGTATCAAAAATTGTCACCACATGGCTGTTTAGCAAGTGAAGAAACACAGACACCTAAAGGTTGTGTTAGGGAGAACAAAGAAATGTTAATATTAGACAGAATATGCAATGACACAAAATAGAGCTTTATCTACTGTAAGTCTTATAAACATTTTGCAAATTTGATAATATTGCCTCAGTTAAATAGAATATATGTATGTTTCATCGATAGGATAAAAACTAAGCTAGGCAAGCTGTATTCAGTTGTCCAGAGAATTTGGGACTTCTGAAAGACTTCCTATCTTGTAAGACTCATACCATCAAGCAATAATACTCTAAGTCAAGTGAGAAACTAAACCAACCACTTTTTAAAAATCATAGTAAGCTCTCAATTTTTACAGTGGTAAATAGAAAATCTTGCTTAATCAGATCCTCAGTTTCACAGAATGTTACCAATATAACATCACTGGGTTATCAATAGCTAATGATTTAGAGCACAGCAAAGGGGACTCATTGGCAAAAATACATCAAATACTGATCTTTTTTGATTACTGAGAAGTCTTTTTTTTTAAGATTTTATTTATTTATTTTTAGAGAGGGAAGGGAGGGAGAAAGAGAGAGGGAGAGAAACATCAATGTGCAGTTGCTGAGCGCTGTGGCCTGCAACCCAGGCATGTGCCCTGCCTGGGAATCGAACCTGCGATGCTTTGGTTTGCAGCCCACGCTCAATCCACTGAGCTACACCAGCCAGGGCCTGAGAAGTCTTTAGCTACATCTTAACTCCTAACAGTTACTCCTAATGTAGTCTGGTGTTTCATTTTACTGCATTTTCTCAGAATTTTTTCCTCAGCTCAGAACACTCTCTCCTGCTCCCTCTCTCCCTATCTACCTCTATTCTCCATGTATGCCAAACATCTACTAATATTTCCCATATTAATGTTGAGTTAAATATCTCATTTAGCTCAAACACCATTGTCTCCATCAGTCTTACCCGGCTCTATGCACACAGTTATCCCAGGTAAAATGGGTCACCTTTGGGTCCCCAACAATCTTCTTTCATAGGACCTACAAATACTGCGTTTCTTTGCTGATGTGTCTGGCTTCTTCACAAGGTGATGAGAATTTTGATGGCAGAAGATGGTGCCTAGCAGGTTCCTAGAAAGTGCCCAATAAATGTTTATTGAATGCAGTATGTAAATAAATCTAGCAATAAGCCCCGGAGACAATTAAAAGATTTGCTTCTCCGATAAAATACAAGAAAAGACTTCTGTAGACATAAGATGACTAGAAAGATGGGATTCCTTTATTAAATTGAAAGTAAAAATATAGGTTAAACTTCTATGTTTAAATTATTTGTTTGCTATGGATTTAAAGATTTTATTTTTATTTATTTATTTTTAGAGAGGGAAGGGAGGGAAGGAGAGAGAGAGAGAAACATCAATGTGCCGTTGCTGGGGGCCATGGCCTGCAACCCAGGCATGTGCCCTGACTGGGAATCAAACCTGCGATGCTTTGGTTCCCAGCCCGCGCTCAATCCACTGAGCTACGCCAGCCAGGGCTTGTTTGCTATGGATTTAAAAGGTAAACTACTTTCCAGTTTAGAGACATGATATCTTATATATATTTTGCCTAAATTTAATGTTGAGGTTAATTTATTATAATGTTAATTTACTTATTTACATACCTTTTATTAACATAAAGAGTTGTATGGCCTCCAGTGAAATCATATAAATTCTTGGGCCTAGTTTGGACTAGAGAAATTCTGAAGTTATTTCTCATCCTAATGTTAAAAATAGAAATAGGATTAGAAAAAGAGAGAGAAAAAAAGAGATCAAACTATCGATTGAGGCAGAACAATGAAAAAATAGAAAATATAAAGCTATGACAATAGACAGTGTCTATTATCACTGTCTATTGATGAGAAGATAAATTTGTATAATAAGATTATATAGTTGTTCATTAAAATATGGGAGAAGTTAAGATAAAATACATGATTCTTCATACCACACACAAAAATTAATTCAAAATAGATCAAGACATAAATGTAAGAGCTAAAATCATAAAATTCTTAGGAAAAAGACATAGGAGTAAATCTTTATGGTGTTGGGTTAGGCAATGGCTTCTTAGATACAACACCAAAAGCACAAGTAACAACAACAAAAAAGAGATAAATTGGGCTTCAGAAAAAATAAAAACTTTTGTGTTACAAATGAAACTATTAAGAAAGTGAAAAGATGATCCACAGCATTGGAGAAAGTATTTGCAATTTATATATATGAAAAAAGACTTGTATCTGTAATACATAAAGAACATTAACAACTCAATAATAAAAATGACATCATGATTTAAAAATGGACCATGAATCCAAATAGACATTTTTGCAAAGAAGATACACAAATGCCAATAAGCACATGAGAAGATGATCAGTATCACTAGTCATTAAGAAGAGGCAAGTCAAAACCACAGTGACATATTACTTCATGCCCACTAGCATGCCTGTAATAAACAAAGGTAGTATCAAGTGTTAGGAAGAGTATGGAGAAGTTGGAACCTTCAGTACACTGCTGGTGGGAATGTACATGGTTCAGCTACTATGGAAAACAGTATGAGCCACCAATTCCCCTCTCAGCAAAATGAAAATCCTACTAAGCAAAATGAAAATATCCACTCAAAAATGTATACATGAATATTTTATTGTAGCATTATTCACAATAGCCACAACACAAAAACAACCCAAGTGTCCATCAGGTGATGCATGAATAAACATATGTGGTATATTAACAGAATGGCATTCTGACACATCCTACAACATGGATGAACCTTGAAAACACTATGCTAAGTGAAAGGAGCCAGGCACAAAAGACTCCATTCTTTATGATTCCATTTATAGGAAATGTTCAGAACAAGCAAATCTGTAGAGACAAATTAGGACTCAGGGGAATGAGATGTGACTGCTAATGGTCATAGAATTTTACTCTAGGGTGATGAAAACATTCTAAAATTAGATTACTCGCAGTTCTGTGAATGTACTAAAAACATTGAATTGTACACTTTAAATGGATGACGTATATGGTATGTGAGTTATATTTCCATGAAGACAATACATGTATTTGCATGTGTGTATATGTATATGTACATATTGTGATATTGATATACATGTACCTAGAGATCAACCCCTTCTTCAGCCTCAGTTAGGCATCTTTGCCCGAATAACACAGAACTGAAAATCAACCTGTAGTTCAGGGAAATAGTGCTTTCATCTTGGTGATAACTACTCCTTTTATATTTCCCCTATTAATAGTCATTGTCTCAAATGCTCAATGCTGGATGGGTAAGATCTTAGTTCAGGAAGTAGAGCTTACTAAATCCAGGTCACACAACAAGTATTTACTGGTCACCTATCATTCCTAGAATTGAATTAAGAACCATCATCACCCACTCATTCAACAAACTCTCAGAGCACCTACTCACATGCTCCGCCCTCAAGGAGTTTACAGTCAAATAAGAAAACACTTAAACAGACACGTGTAATGTAGGGTGACAAGGGCTCTGATAAACGTACTCACAGAGTAAGAGCATAATAAAAGAGGTACTTGGAGAAAGAGTCAAGAGTTGCGGCCATCCAAAGATTTACCTTTTCATTCAGGAGAAAAAGCCACACATGTAGACCAGTGGGAGATGGGACTGTGAGCCTCCAAACATGAAATCAGGTGGCCCACAGGTGTCTGGGGTAGTGTCGCCTGATTTAACAAGTAAAAATACAAGATTTCCAGTTAAATTTCAATTTCAGGTGAACTATAAATATATTTTAGTATATGTGGATCCCAAGGGGATGGAGCAATTAAGAAAGGCATTTCAATACTAGTGTACTTTGAAGTAATGATGGTGATGATGTTGATGCTGATTCATTCATTCTCTGGTGCATGCAGTTATTCACTCAGCTACTGGGTATTTACTGTGTATGAAGCATTATGCTATATCCTAGGGACACAATAATAAGATAAACAAATACACATATGTAAATGTAACCTCTGTTCTTAGAGAGCTCTTTCTCAAGTGAAGAAGACAAACAATCCAAAGGCCAGGCAGATAAATATCCAATGATACCCCTGATTAGCATGTGGCAGTAGAAGTCCACAGAATAATGAGAGCTGCCAAGGGCTGGGAATGCTCTGATAGGGGAGAGCTGACCTGGCCAGGGAAAGCAGAAAAGGCTTTTCCAAATAAGTTAACATGGGGCTGAGATCTAAAGGGGAAGTAGGAGCAAAGGGGTGTGAAGAGCATGCTAAACAAGGGGACAGGATGTGTGGAGGGAAAGCATGGGGACCAGGGAACCTTGTGGTGCATTCCTAGAACTGAAAGCAGACCATGAAGCAAGAGGAAGGGCCAGCCCTGCTACATCCTCAGGTCACTGGCAAATATTTTAAGTGGAGGTGTGACAGGCTCAGACTCTGGGTGCCCTGTGAAAGATGGTGTGCATGGAGCTGGAGCAGAAGCAGGAACACAGGTATGGAGACTGTTTCACTTAACTTATCAAGTAAATTGTTGACATTATAGTAGTTTTAGGCACTGTAAGACACTACATTTTATTTGATCTCAAGAAGTAAAACCCACAGATAGGAGGCTGAGTGACCACGGGAACAGCAGGGTCTTTGGAGAAGCACAGGATTTGGCTTATCCCATGGCTCTCCCTCCAGACGAGCGAGTCACTTACTGTCTCTGAGCCTTGGTTAGTTTCATCAGATATAAAATGTAAGTAGTTAACCTCATAGGTTGTTATAAAAGTTAAGTAAGGTATGTGAAGAGTCAGGCTATGAATAGGACTTCAATAAAGGCAACAGTTATTATTGCCATCATTATATTATTATTACTTAACATTATAGCTGCTTTATTATATTGTGATGCTCACCTAATGGTAAAATAATCATTTCTGAAATAGTTTCCAATGAGCTAAATAATTTGGAGTATATAGGCTTGATCACATGACTTTAGAAATAATTAAAAGAATAAAAGACTGGGGCTTCATGCTCTGGTCTCAGCTCTTGTATGGACTCTCCATGGGGCCTCTTCAAATCTCTATATCTTCATGTCCCAGTGCTACTGGTTGTGTCTTTCCTACCTACCCATCAAAGAATGTTATAAAAATAAAACATGATCAATATTAGGAGTATTCTTTACTATGAATTACAGTAAGCATAAGAGCCAATGCCCCAGTACATGTGTGACATTTCTAGTCCCCAACCCTGGAACTGACAGGAAGGGAAGAAACCCTTTTTCCGGATTAAAGAATGAGATCACTGAACTTGCTCTGGGTCTCTGTCCTGAGGTTTGTCTGCACAAAGCAGCACACTCCCTGGTACGTTCAGAACCTGAATTGGACGATACTGCCCAGGGAAACATTGATCCATGGGGGGAGGGGAAGGGGTGTAGGAAGGTGGTGCTGTGTGGGTGAGAGATCAAGAGCAAGGAGGAGAACTGCTGGAAGAAGAAACTTTATTTTTCTCATGGTGGAATTGAGGGAGTGATGATTCCATGGAGGGGTGTGTGGGGTTTGGAACCAGGGAGTTGTGTAGAGCTCCATAAGAAGACTTCATTGTTTTAGCATCCCAAACTCCAGAACAGAAGAGAGGATGTAAAGTGAGGGAAAGTTCAGAGAAGTGGATCCATATTCCCTGCATCTTCCAATTGCTGCTCTTCTGTGGGCAAGACCCAACTCAGCAGCAGCCTCCAGAACCATGGCAGCAGCCAGAGCCCCCAGAGGGCTCACGCTCACAGCAGTCAGGGCTCTGGTGTCGGTGCCGGTGGAAGAGGTGGGGCCTGTGGTGGCTCAGACAGCCACCACCCCCAGAGCGAGAACTACAGCAGCCCCCAGAGCTGGGTCCACAGCAGGAAGAGACTGGAGGGGGACATGGAGCTGAGCACTGGGGAAGACACTTGGGAGTGCACTTGGGGGTGCACTCAGGAGGGGGCTGGCACTGCTGCTGGTTCTGCTGGCAGGACATCTTAGGAGAAGCTCAGTTAACCTGAGAGAAACAAAAAAGAAATCAGTGCAAAATCTCAAAAATTCATTATCCTTTGTCTTCTCCAGCTTTTATAGAAGCTTACTTTCTACAACTAGCTGGTTCATGAACCAGGCCCTACAATGGCACTTGGAAACTGCTAGGGA
Source organism: Tonatia bakeri (assembly GCA_004024845.1). NCBI lineage: Eukaryota > Metazoa > Chordata > Mammalia > Chiroptera > Phyllostomidae > Tonatia > Tonatia bakeri. The sequence goes on from PVIA01009319.1 coordinate 29,126, forward strand.
GGAGAGCAAGCTTTAACAAATATCTCTCTCCTATTCTACGTTGTTTCTATATGTATGTCGATCATCTTCCTACATGGGCTTAAAAGTCACTATGACATAAACCTTGTCCCCAAAGGACACAGTGTAATGTATTCCATTTTAACCCTTAATCTCAAGGATGTCAAATGGATAAGACATATCCAAGGATATTTTTTTCCAAAGAATAAATTAGAACATGATGATACTTAGAACCAAGATCTGTGGGGGTTGCAGGACCCTTCATATCTCCCACCCTGAATGACTTCTTCCTTCTCCTTGCCTTCTTCTGCCCCTTCCTCCTCACACTCCTGTCCCCCTGCAGCCTCCTTTGCAAGCACTCACCTGGTCTGTGGAGGAGGCAGGAGCTGTCACTGTCAGAGAAAGAGACTGAGGAGCTCGGCACTGGAGCCCTTTAATCCTGTGCCCAATGTCTTCCTAGGAGTGAGGCATGGCCCATGTATGCAGAGCAGTCACTTTCACAACCAGGGATGAGGTGACTGTTCTCACACTCACTGCCCTGGGGCTCCGGGACCTCCCTGCACAGGGTCACGAGGGACCCTGGAAGGGAGAAACACCCAGGTGTCTGCTCCCCAGGCCTGCTACAGGCCAGCCATTCCATTTGCATACATCTACTCATTTAGTAAGTTAGGAAATATGTATTATGTATTTTTGGCCCAGAATTTTGCAAGAGATAATTTTCATAAAGGCCAGCTGAGCTTCCTTGAGGATGTACATGTACACAGTGCATTATAAATCAATTTACAATGTGCTGGATAAGGCTCTATGACCCATGTGTGCCCCTAACAGCTCTTAGCTTACAGCAATATCATGGCCATTTCCATGCCTGTCTGCCTTTCCAGCAGGAGAGTCTGCTGAGAACAGAATTTGTACTGGACTTTATTCATCTCTATTTTTCCTGGAGTTCCATAAACAGGACAGGCATATAAGAAGAAAGGAGTTTGTGATTCTGACTGACTAAAGAATGACAAAGAGGCTGCATTTCAGCATGCATGGCAGAGGCTTGTGACTCAGTCTCAGTCCATTTGGGGGACTCTAGAAGTACCTGGATGAGGACACACACTGGGTCAAATGTGACATGGCTCAGAATACCACACAATGAGAGCACAGGCCAAGGGAATAAAATTCAGATGGCATGTGTTTGTGTGTGGGGGGGAGAGGGTATAAGCAGTGCAGGAAAGGGGGTGAAACTCATGTCACTGACCAGAAGAGGAGACCCAAGGAATGGCAAAGCAAAGACCAGGGGATAGCCTAGGGGACTGTAAGTCATGGCAGAGTCATTGCAATTAGAGATTACGGGAGCTTGGACTGTGAGGGTGATAGTAAATAACAAATACTGCCATTTAGTCATGGGATATTACATTGAACCTTGCTTTTGAGAAAAGTATGAGTGTAGAAAATATTCAGATATGTAAAATACATATTCTTGCATTGTTACCACATCTTAAATTAGAGGCAAGGAGACCTAATTAGGCACATATGTGCTGTGTTCCACACTGGAATGGACACCCTACTAAGTATTTGAAATACTCATCCCTGCCTTGAAGGCCGTCACAGTCACTGTGGAAGACAGATGAGGAAATGTGTGACTTTGTTATTAGACATAAGCCCTAGGTGCTATTGGAGCTCAGGGGAGGGCATGTAACTCAGACCAGAAAGAAACATGGTACCTAGTGATGCTATGGCAAGGACAAGTTCATCATGGTCATCAGGACCAAAGAGAACTGGGGTACCAATATGTCATTGATGCTTAGCAGATGAAAAAATAGAATGGACGTTGCATAGGAGAGGTCAGTATTAACCTAAGAAAGAAAAAATACTTTTCAAAAGTCATTATTACTCAAGCAAAGAGAGTCCTAAGAACAAGAGTTCATCATCATTGTCAAATGCTCCAGTGAGCCCTTCTCTTCATCTGCTAGAAAATCAATGATGACCTCTGAGAAACCGATTTTGGAGGGGATGTGAGAGCAGAAGTCACTATTTAATTCTTCTACTGTTGAAGGAACTTAATAAAGTCATAAATAATTGAGAAGTGAAGGACAACTTTATAAGGAATTAGAAACAACAGTTATGAAAATCACCGCTTTTTGAGATTTACCAAAACAAAAACTTAATATTTGTTAAGACAGTACTCAACTGAGTGTGAAATGTGTGAAATTGATTGCAAGGGCTTTATCTTTATACATTCAGCAAAGTCGTGGATGATGTGGGCTGGATTAGTTATGGGGTTAGTCATAGAAGTTGGTTCAAAGAACTGATATCATTGATGAAAGTGGCTATTTCATGGTGATGATGCTGATGTTAATATGAAGTTAAGTTTGATCATAATGGTGATGGCAAAGGAACTGCACCTGGTGAAATAAGTGTGTTTCTGAGGGTTTTGTGTCACCTGAGAACAAAAAGTTATTTTCCTTTCCTAAGCCATTTATTTACACATATTAACTCATCTAATCTTCACAGCAAGCCTATGACACGCGATTATGTTAGCTTTTTTGACAGAACAGAACACTAAGAACAGAAAAGTTAAAAACTCAAAGACACAATCTGGAACTTCATTGAGATGATACATGTCTCTAATGCATATACCTCACAAATGAGAGATTATTCTCAACAATTCAATAAAACAAATGCTCTATTTAAACTGAAATTATCAGTACTTCATAAATATGTTCTTAAACATTTTCCTGAGTATCATTTATCTTAATGACACTTTAGCTTTTTCATTAGCCAATGAACTCCCAAGAGATGGGGGGACAGGATTACAAGAGAGAGAATAAAGCAAAATGTCTTCAATTTCTGAACTGAACAGATAAAGATGCTGTTCACCAAGTTGAAAATCAACAGAGAGGTGGTTTAATGAGTGAAAGGGAATTATTTTTTAACTTTGAATTTAAGATGGGAATGGAACTCTTGGTGAAATCTGAAAGATAATTAAATGAACCAATTCGAGGCTCGGAAAATGCAAATGAGATTTAAATATTGACCTGGGAGCTATGAAGCCAGAAAATATTTTCCATGCAACCACAATATTCCATTCTAGATACTAAAGAGATGACACCAGGCAAGATAACAAGGTTTGTAATCTCATGAAGTTTACATCTAAGTGGGAAGAAAAAGACACACAAATAAATACATAAGAAACAATTGGTTGGTGATTAGGAAAATGAAAATAAAGCAGAGTGATGTGTTTGAGTAAGTTTTAAATGACAAGGGGGCTGTTTTAGATTTGGGGGTCAGTGAAGTGCACTCTAGAAAAAGCTTCCTAAACATCAGCATGACAGTGATAATGGATGTCGCAAGAGTAGATAAGATTGCCCACCAGGGAGGAGAAGGAGGAGATGAGACCAGGCAGTAAAAAGTTCAGATAGACAGGAGTCTGGCTTGTTCTTACTGCGTAAATGTGGGCCAATTAGTTCACTTGACCAAACCTCTATTTTCTTACTTATAAAATTAATGGAAATCAAAATTATATATTTAAAGAGCTGCGAGAATCAAATGAGAACATTATAGAAGTTACTAGTATGACACACTTTTTGGAAAACCAGAACAATGGGAGAAATCAGAATTCTTGGACCATGACACACTGTCATTTTTCCATATGTGACCCACTTAATTATTCATTTTGTTCATCTGTCTATCTGTTCAATAATTAATTTATTTATACATTTTACTGCTGTAAACAGAACTGAGAACCCACTGAAATGACTGCTGAGATGTTGACAATATCCACCCTACGTCTAACCATGTGTTTCTACCCCACACACTGCACTCTGCTCTTTCCTACCCAAACTACTTATTATTCAAAAAAAATTTTTTATCCATACCTCATTTTCCATTTATGTACTTATTTCCAACCATATGTACAACAGCCAAAAGTATATATTTTACTGTCATTTAACTTATAAAAGAGTATCTTGCTGCATGTAAGGTTTTGCGCGGTGCTTCTACTTATTTGTGCCAGGTGTGAGGCTTCAGTCCTCTGTTTGGAACATTGAATCCCAGTCCGTGTGTGAATGTCTAACAATGTGTCACCCACCTTCCAGTAAAAGAGCATTTGGCTTGCTTCCAGGTTTTTGTTGTTGGGTGCAGTACTAGTATTTTTTTCATTCATCACTTAATATTAGCAGTTAGAAACAGTATTATTGTAATTATTAATAAAAATAAAGGAGATTAAATGTGGAAAAAAATTAAGTGTACCCACAGAGGTGAACATCCTCAACCAGTGACTGGAAACCTAGAGTGGTCCTGTCTGAAGGATAGGACCTGCAGGATAGGTCCTATGCAGGACAGGTCAACCGAGGTTTTTCTAGCAGGAGCCTGTGAGTACACATTGGACAGCTGACCCACACTCCTGAGAAGGCTTCTGTCTCCCAGCAGCGCAGGGATCCACTTGCTAACATGATCTGTGGGGGTGCTGCTGACAAAATAAGCAAACGGCAGGTAGGTTCAGGGAAAGACTTTTTAATTTTATAACTAGAAGAAGAGGGGGCCAGAAATATTTAGGAAAAAGCAGAAGGTCCCTTTGGGAGATTTCAGTAGCTCCAACTGCAGGACACAGAAGACAGAAAACAAGGGGGAAGGAGCAGCAGGCTGCAGAGTAAGGGTCTTCCACACTTTGGTTCTTCCCATTCTGCTGTGGTAAGTCCTCAAGGCTGAGGTCAGCAGCAGCCCCTAGAGCAGCAGTCGGAGCCCCCAGACTGCTGGTTACTGCCACTGCTGCAACAGTCAGAGGTGTGATGTCTGTGGCAGTGGGGCCTGTGGTGTCTGTGGTGACTCAGGCAGCAGCTGCCACCCCCAGAGCTGGAACCACAGCAGCCACCAGAGCTGGGGACACAGCACGATGAGGCTGGAGGAGGACATGGGGCTGGGCATGGGGGTGGGCACTTAGGTAGGCTCTTGGGGGGACATTTAGGAATAGGACACTTGGAAGGGGGCTGGCACTGCTGCTGGCTTTGCTGGTAGGACATTTTAGACAGGAAGTCAGCAAACCTAGGGAGAAAATAAAAATCTATCAGCACACAAGTCACAAATAGATGTGTCCTTTTCCCTGGATTTCATTGACTCCTCACCCAAGACAAGCTGCTTTGTGAACAAGATCTATAAACAAAATAGAAGTGCAACTGACTGTACTAGAGATCTCTCTTTGTTTTTGTTGTTTTCCAGTCAAAGATACTATCTTCCAACATGGACCTTAAAGTCAGTCCCTGTCTGAGGCTTCCCCACCACTTGGAAACATCGCAGGCCTTAATTTAAAGTCCTTCCCATGATGGATCCATTATTCTCAAACATTTCCAGTGGATACTCGTCATCTCTGAGCATGCTTATTGAAGGAGGATGAGAGGGAAGGACTGTTATGGCCCAAACCTTTGCAGTTCAACCCTGCGCCTGCTGTTCTTTCTTCCTCTCTTCCTCTACCCCACAGACCACTGTGCAGGTCTTCCTATTGCCCTCTTCTCCTGCACCTACAGCGTTCCCAGTCCCATGGCCTCTTTCTTACCATGTATTTGCTTGACCAAGAGAAGTCAGGAGAGGATGAACTGAGACTTTGCAGAGAGAAGCTAGGCTCTTCTGCAGGTTACAGAATCCTCACACTGTCCCCACACCTGCCCCCAGTGACTCCTTCCTCTTGTCCTGCTCTCTTCTGCCCCTTCCTCCTCACACTCCTGTCCCCCTACAGCCTCCTTTGCAAGCACTCACCTGGTCTGTGGAGGAGGCAGGAGCTGTCACGGTCAGAGAAGGAGACTGAGGAGCTCGGCACTGGAGCCCTTTTATCCTGGGCCCATTGTCTTCCTAGGAGTGAGGCATAGCCCATGTATGCAGAGCAGTCACTCTCACAACCAGGGATGAGGTGACTGTTCTCACACTCACTGCCCTGGGGCTCCGGGATCTCCCTGCACAGGGCCACGAGGGACCCTGGAAGGGAGAGACACCCAGGTGTCTGCTCCCTAGGCCTGCTACAGGCCAGCCATTCCATCTGCATCCATTCACTCATTCAGTATCAGGAAGTCAGGAAATATGTATTGTCTATTTTTGGCCCAGAATTTTGCAAGATATCAGTGTCACAAAGATGATGCAGATTGCTTTTAGGAGCGGATGGTCTTGGAGGATGACTTATAAGCAATGAACTGTGTTATGTGCCATGTGATTTTGACCTTTTGTTTATGTTCCTCATAGCTTGGACCTCAGTGCCATCTCACAATCTTTCTACTTAGCTGTCTAAACTTGGACCCCTTGAAAGCTGTGCATGTTTTATATATCTTCCTATTATTGTTGGTACAGTATCTGGCACAATAAACTTAGGAGAAAGATTAGATATCAGGAAGAGGAAGGGAGATAGATATTTATGAGACACTTAGACAAACTCAGGCAGGTGCATGGCAGCCTGCTGGCTTCCAAAACCCCTTGTAAAAAGACAGTTTCCCAGGGAGGTGCAGGTTGTTTTCACTAATGCTGGATCTTAGGTCCTAGAAATATATGAGAACACAGTTTTGTGGAAATAAGATCAGGTGAGCAGAATGTGGACCACAAAGAATCTGTAGGGGGCATGACAATAAAGAGCTTGAGAAGTGCAGTGGCCCCTGAAGGGCAGTAGACACATTGAGGTGACAGTACTCTCATCAGGGGAGAGGCAACCTGAGATGTGAAGGAACTTGGAAGTTCTAACAGACTTGTTGGTCAAAATTAAAGGTGAGGGCTGAAAGTGCTTGTGAATTAGAATAGCTGTATTATTGAGCTATTGTATTGTGTAGGAACAATCAATACTTACAGCGAAAAGAAATAAAATAAGACCTGAGTGGATTTCTTTAAGTTGACATTACTTAAAAATCTACTAATTAACAAACACAGGGTTAAACTGCCGTGATTAAGGAATTACCACTAAGGTCATTGAGCAACATCATAGCTGGGGCATTTTTTAGGGAATAGAGAAATCCTCTGACAGGGGTTTGCCAGGGTTTACTAGTCTTATACAGAAGGGCTCCACCTCACACAAACCAGATTAGTTCTTTGGTAATTAAATAACCACTTGAAGATGTATGAGTAACTAAGGTTGCTATAGGAGATAGCATGCTGAAAAGAGAGAGAGGCACAGTGAAAGATAGAACGGGGCACAGAACACTGGGGGTATTCCAACCTTTAGTGGGTAGGCAAAGGAAATGTAAAAATTTAGGAGTCTAAGAAAGAAAGTTAAAATACCTATCTTGAAAACTCAGATGAAAATCTGGGCAATTTGGAAAAAATAAGAAATGAAATTTCAAAAAAAGAAGAGGGTGCTCACATTGTCATATGCTATAGATGGCATCCATTAGATTTGGCAAGTTTTAGGGCATTAGTGACTTAATAGAAATAGTCATTTTCATGGTGAAGGCTGAAATTATTTATAATAACTTTGAAAGGAGTAGTACAGAAAAGGCAGAGATCACTATTTCAGGAAGTGCAAAAAATAAATGATCAATGAAGTAGAAAAACAGAATGAAGAAAATGCTATTGTAATTCATAGCAGTCAAAGTAAGGTCACAATGCCCAACTGGCTGTGAGGTGTGCGGTGTTGATTCAAAGAACTACAGCAGTTCACAGAAGGCTTTGATTTGCATTGGAGTATTTCAAAATGGTTTTTCAAAATCTAAAGCTGATAAATGAAAGTGAGGATGATACTAACCTCAATCAAATTTTCAGTCAAGATAGGCTAGAGCTGACATTGGAGGAACAGAGGACTGAAACAAAAGAAGGCGCTGACCAAAGATGAATAGGAGATATTTCAGGGTATTGGTTTTAAAGGACAGTTTTGGAGTCAATGAGATATAGATTAGATTTGTACCACTCTGTGGGCAAGCTGTGCCATCTTAAGCAAGTTATATTTTCTAAGCTACAGTTTCTTTGTCTGCAAAGTAGTGATCATAGTTCTCATTTGTAAGCAAAAAAAAAGTGAGATATTGCCTCTAAAGCACTTAGCATAGTACCACATGTGTGGCTGGAATTCAAAAAGTGGTAGCTACTCCTACAATTACTATTACTACTGTTCTGATTAATATTGTTACTTCACATGTTTTGGTATTTTAATAGACATTATTCTGTCTGGCATGATTTTCTTTTTACTGAGGAGACCTGATATTACAGAAGTTTTATTGTCCTGTTTTCCTTGTTGGACTCAACTGAGGCCACAGGTGGAGGCTTCTCAAGATAAATATGGAAGAAGAATGAGAGTTAGGTGTGTCTCATTCTACACCATTTATTAAACCCATTCTATGAACAAAGCATTGCATCAGGTGATAGGGAGGATCCAGAGAGATTTGGAAACTACCCTTATCTTTGAAGATGGTCTTATAAAAATTTACCATCTAGAAGGCCCAACTGGGAAGCAATTCACTAACTTTAACGTGAGGCAGATAGAGACTATTATGGGCAAGGCTATTCTCTGTGAAACTAAGGTGTGACTGTCTGAAGGTAGAGTTTGAACAATGCACATGAGCAGAGGTGGAGAAGGGCAAGAGTGATGCAGAGATCCATATTGACAGCTACAGTGTGTAAGAGTGAGACACAGAGATGTGCAAAGTAAGAGGTATAGAAGTGAAAAACTTCTATATAATTAGATTAATAATAATAATATGAACATAATGGGAAAGAGGTGGTAATAGGTGGTGATTGTATATAAGAGACACTGCATTTAGCATGGAACTAAAGAACCACATATTATTCTCTAACTGAATTCATGATTCTGAATGTTGTTGGAGTTCAGAGAAAAAATACTTATGGACTAGGAAAATTAGATTTGGTTTTAGGAGAATTATAACTAATGAAAAATATAATAGAATTGATATCAGTGGTGGTTAAATGTCCATAGTTCAATGGGCTCAACCAGGACAATGATTATGTAAAATGAATTTATGTTAACTTAAGTAGTTCCCCTTGTTCCTATACCATTAAGGATTCATTTCCTACTAAAATAAATATGCATTTTCCAAACTCATAATTAAAAGTAGAATAGCTCTTTTTTTTAATCTCAATTTTTTATTGTTTTTCAAGTACAGTTTTTTGCCTTTCCCGCCCACCCCTCCCTGTCACCCCAGCCCTCCCCACCTCCCTCCCCCATTTCCACCCTCCCTTGTTGGTGTCTGTATGTCCTTTATAATTGTTCTTGTAAACCTTTCACCCTTTTACCCCTTTATCCCCTCCCCTCTCCCTTCTGGCCACTGTCAGCCTGTTCTCAATTTCAATGTCTTTGGCTATACTTTACTTGCTTGTTTGTTTTGTTGATTAGGTTCCTGTTAACGGTGAGATCATGTGGTATTTGTCTTTCTTCACCTGGCTTATTTCACCTAGCAGAATAGTTCTTTTTAAATAGTGAGTTTAAAATATAATTTTGATGAAACTTAATAATAAGTGAACTGGTTTTCTCTTATACAAGGAGGCCCAGCCTACCCTTTTAAAGACATTTAAATATGTTTGAAAGAAGGATTGAGAGTTTCTCTCCTCATTCCACTCTGAACCACAAAGATACTTTTGTTTTCTTTAAAATACTTGCAGAAATATAAATTTGTATCAAGGCACAGACATGAAGATGCAGGAAAGTGAGTGAAGGGCACATTTTGCCTGCTTTTGTTCCAGAGTCAGGTACTTGTTCTCACTGAGGATACATGATCAGATAACTCCACCCAGAAATAAAGAATATAGTTCCTTTTCCATAGATATCTTCATTCATGGGCAGGTACTCTCCAGGAAAAAAGAAATGAGTGAGAAAACACTTTCTGAAAAACAAAAACTGTGGGCAGCAAGTCTAAGAAATGATAATTCTCAATGGCCAAGGTATGGGAATGACCTAAGTGTCTATTAGTGGATAAAATAACGAAGAAAGTGTGATTTACATTATATATAATATATATATTATTGCATATCATATATATCTTTCCATTATTTGTGTATATACATATACACACAATGAAATATTATTTATCTTTAAGAAAAGAGTTCTCCCATTTGGAATATCATGGATAAACCTAAAGAACATTTAGCTAAGTAATATAAGCCAGGCACAGAAAGCCAAATACTGTATGATCTCACTTATATGTAGAATCTAAAAAAGTTGAACTCATAGAAACAGGGAGTAGAATAGTTACCAGAGACTGGAGGTGAGGAAAAGAGGTGGTGGTCAAAGTTTACAAACTTTCATTTATAAGATAAATAAGTTCTAAATAAAACCATAAATAAAAGAGAAGACATTACAACTGATACCAAGGGATCATAAGAGATGACTATAAACAATTGTATGCCAACAAATTTGACAACCTAGAAGAAACAGATGAATTTCTAGAAACATACAACCTACCAAGACATAATCTCCCAACAAACAAAAGTCCAGGACCAGATGGCTTCCCTGGACTTCCCCAACATTCAGAGAAGAATGATATCATTTTTCTCAAGCCCTTTCAAGAAATAGGAGAAGAGGGAACACTTTAATCTCTTTTACAAGGCTATGATTACCATAATACCAAAACCAGAAAGGTCACCCCAAGAAAAGAAAATTCCAAGCCAATAGCCCTGATGAACATAAAGGCAAAAATCTTCAAGAAATTATTAGCAAAATGAATTCAACGCATTGAAAGGATCACATACCACAATCAAATGGGATTTATTCCAGGGGTGCAAAGATGGTTCAATGTCCACAGATCAATAGACATGATACCCCACATTAATAAAATGAAGGATAAAATTCATATGATCATCTCAATAGATGAAAAAAAGCATTTATCAAAATTCATGATTTATTTAAGATAAAAAAAAAACTCTCAACAAACTGGGTATAGAGGAAACATATCTCAGCATAATAAAGGTTGTATAAGACAAGCCTATAGTTAACATACTTCACAGTAAAAGGTGAAAGCTTTTCCTCTAAGATCAGGAACAAGACAAGGATGCTTACTCTTAACACCTTCATTCAACATAGTATTGGAAGTCCTAGCCAGAACAATTAGACAAGAAAAAGAAATAAAAGTCATCCAAATCAAAAGCAATAAAACTGTCACTACTTGCAGATGACAAGAAATAACAAGTGTTGGGGAGGATGTGGAGAAAAGGAAACCCTTGTGTGCTGCTGGTGGGAATGTAAATTGTTGTAGCCACTACAGAAAACAGTATGGAAGTTCCTCAAAGAATTAAAACTAGAACTACCGTATAATCCAGAAATTACACTTCTGAACATATATCTGAAGAAAATGAAAACTCAAAAAGATATATACATCCTTATGTTCATTGCACTATTTACAAAAGTCAAGATATGGAAACAACTTAAGTGTTCATTTATCCAGATGAATGGATAAAGGAAATGTGCTACATATATAAAATATAATATTATTCATCATAAAAGAATAAAATCTTGCCACTTGCTACAATGTGAATGGAACCTGAGGGCATTATGCTAAGTGAAATAAACCAAATGAAGAAAGACCAATATGATATTATCTTACTTATATGTAAATCTTTAAAAAAAGAACGAAGCTCATAAATACAGAGAGTATATTGATTGTCAGAGGTCAGGGAGGCACTGGGGGTGCAATGAATGAAGGGGGTGCAAAAGGTACAAGCTTCCAGTCATTAAATAAATAAGTTGTGGGAATGTAATGTATAGGATGATAACTATAGTATATCTTAAAAGTTCTCATCACAAGAAAAAAAATTGTTACTACGTATGGTGATGAATGTTAACTAGACTTATTGTGGTGATCATTTTGCAATACACACAAATATTGAATCATTATGTTTCTACCTGAAACTAAGGCAATGTTGTATGTCAATTATACCACATTTTTAAAAAAGATTTTATTTATTTATTTTAGAGAGGGAAGGGAGGGAGAGAGAGAGAGAGAAACATCAGTGTGCGGTTGCTGGGGGCCATGGCCTGCAACCTAGGCATGTGCCCTGACTGGGAATTGAACCTGCGATGCCTGGTTCGCAGCCCGCGCTCAATCCCCTGAGCTACACCAGCCAGGGCTGTCAATTATACCACATTTTTTAAAAAAGAAAGTAAATATTCCTTTTAGGTAGTGTTCACTAAACTAGCAGGTAGTAAAGATAAACCTGTACTCTGGAAGCATTTGACCCCACAGCATTTTTTTTATCTGTGCTTTTTCCACTCTACCACACTGAGGGGTACTTGTGTGTAAACTTCACCCGATACACTCTGTATTATAAAGGGAATGATATTCAGATTGTTGGAATTGAGAGGATACCCATCAGTTGCTGTCTGTAGGTAATTTTTATTCATTATAATTGAGTTTAAATGATGGGAAAACACCCAGCCAATGTCCTGCACATAGTAGATACTCACTGTTTTTTTCCTGCATCTGTGATAAACATCATCAAATATTTCATAACTGTGTCATGAGATGGCTCTATCGAACATCCAGTGACCCAGAAACAGCCCAAGTATGTGAAACTGTGTGATAATTTGAATATCATAAGAACTGGAAATATGTGGGTCCTTTTCCTGATCTCTATTGAGAAAGTAGCTCAGATCTTTGAAGATGCAGAGCTTTCTGAGACCACATTCCATAATGGTGTGGGAAGAATACAATTGCTGGACACAGGTATCTTCTTTGGGAAATTACTCCATAATCCATGTGTTTAATGTTGCATTTCTGTAAATACACATCGCACTGGTACACAGTGGTATGCATACACGCACACAGAAGGTGGAGTCAAATTAGGTCAAAAACATGAAGTTTCTCTGGAGCAAGACCTCAGACCCTCTATTATTCAATCATACACATGAAGCTCATTACAATGCAATGTTTCAAACAATGCATTGTTTCCTGATGCATTTAAACATGGGAACCTTTCTTTACACTTATTTTTATAGGAACATAATTTAGGACACTCTGATCTAAACTTTGGGTTTCAATAATGTTGGGACATATTATGCTGATAAACTGTCCTATAAAAACAATTAAGATGACGAATAAAATCTGTTTATATTCACATGTATACATGTATATTTCTTGTTCTCATGTGTATATATGTACACACATACACATGATAGAAATATAAATTACCAGGCAAAAACTAAAGAAAAATGAAATAAAATAGAAATTAGAGAGATTATAGCAGAGTAAGGAACCTGCTTTTGCCCTAAGGGTAAAATCAAACTAATCAACTCTTTCTTTTGGTGGCTTTGTTTGGTGAGGGAGGCAAACATCAGAGCCCAGGCCCCCCACAGTGTGGGAACTCTACCACAGGAGCCTCCAGAGTGAACTGGGCTTGCTCAGGGTAAGGCTGACCCTGAAGAAAATCAGCCGTGCAGACTTGCTGCAGTGCTCCAGGCCCCTCCATCCATCTGCCTTGTAAAGGTGGTCCTGGAACAAGAACCACTCTGGTCCCCTGGCAGAAGCCATCACAGATCATCTCTGGAGAGAGGCACTTGCATCCTAGGCTTTTAATTATTGCTAAAAGTACATGTTCAGGTCAGTGACCCATCACTGTCCCTTCCTTAGCCGAAGTATTGCTCATCTCTGGCCTAAATTTCATAATAGACTTTTCATAGGTTGCCCTGACCCTAGCCTCCCCCTCCAAGATAAGTTGAGTGTTTTTCCTCTATGCTCCCATAATGCCTTATTTGCTGTACTTATCATTTTAGTTTTGCTGTTTGATGTGTTGTGCCTACCAAAAGACTGTGAACCCCTCAAAAGCAGAGACCATGCCTTATTCATCTTGTGCTCCCAGCACTTAGCATGCCTCGTTGTACCCAGCCCCAAGGACAAGACATGCATCCAATAGTGTTTATTCAATGAGTGAATAAACCTTTCCTGGAAGTGGGGAACCAGAAGGGGAGAGTTCCAGTGTGTGAATAAGGCAGGTAACTCCTGAGATGTAAGGCCATCTCCTCTGCCTTGGTTTTCCACAACCACCTTGGTTTATCCCCAGAACATAGGTCCCCAATTGTGGGGATGATGTGAATGCAGACTTTTAGGAGGTTTGTCTTAGAAAAAGTAACCTTATTTTGCAGGACATGAGAGTCAAGGGGGACAAGGAACAGAGGATGAGGAAACAGAAGAATGTAGAAAATGGAGAGACCCAAGTGAACAACAGCTGTCATGAAAATGAGAATAAGATCTAGGTACAAAACACCCACTTTGAGTCCTGCTCCACCACTTGCTGGTCATTTGGATCAAGTCACTTAACCTCTCTGAACTTCAGGCTCCTCATCTGTTATATCAAAGAAGTAATGATGTCAATCTTGTTGCATACAGTTGTTTTTTTTTTTAAATGAAATAATGGGTTTGAAATTGTTCTGTAATTCAAAAAGAGCATGCAAACTAAATTTTGCGTTGTGGTTTTTGGTTATTATGATTGGTGATATTTAAAAAGAGACCCAAAGTGCAAAGGAAACACAGAAGTAAAATAAAGAGAAGTTGAAAACAAACAAAAAAACCCAACACTCTGATAGAAGCAGATCCTCAACCTTCATAAAGGCACTGAAGCCCATATGCAGGAGCTCAAATTCTGAACAGTGGGCAGAACCACATATTGGTTAAGAACAAAGGCTTCAAAGTAAGGCTGAGTGAAATTTGAGCTACTATTAGTGTGACTTTAGATCAGTTATTTATTAGAAGGCCCACTACTGTCAGCTAGAAAATGAGGATAAAAATTGTAACTACCTTTTAGATAATGGTGAAGATTAAAGGTTCAATCATCCTTTTAATAAATATGTATTAACTGTTATGGGCCAAATGTTGTTCTTGGCACTGGGAGTACAGCAGTGAATAAGATACAAAAGACCCTGCCTTCAGGTTGCTTTCAATCTAGGGAAAAGGCAAAATGATAAACAAATGAATATGTAATGAAGTATTTGGTAGTAAAATGGTGTAGGAAGAAAATTGAAGCAGAGTAGGGTGAGGAGCTGGGGCAGGGCAGTATCTGAGTCTGATGGTCGGAGGTGTGGTTTGTGGAGTGTTTAGCACAAGACAGGCTCAATGAGCAGCAGGTATATTCAGACTGACTCTTTTCTGACTGAGAAGTCCATAGGAGCCACGCATATGAGTCTTCTCTAGTGTTCCCTAGGTAATCACACTGAATTCAAACAATCCAGGAAATTCCCATGGCACAGGCACATAAATAAGGAAGTTTCATTTTTTTATTTGATATGAACATATTGAGTCCCACCTTGTGCCAAGCTCTGAGAACATCAGATCAAATGGGACCCAGTTCCTAGTTATAACAGAGTACCTGGTTTAGTAGGCTAAAATGAACAGGTGTCCCAGAAGACCATCTATGTGAGTTGAACACGAAGCTGGCCATGAGGGCCTCTGAAAATATTAATCACTGTCAATCTTTCTCATCCCTTTGGTGCAGTACATATTATTCCACCCCCTCTGTCTTCCCCTGTGGCCCAGCCCCCTCCAACACCCACCTGCCTCTCACAGTTGCCTTGTTAATCAAGTCTTCAGCAACCATTAGCTGGGTGGAGATGCTTACATCAATGACAAGGAATGACATCTGATTGTGACATTTTCCCAGCTGATTTCTGTCTGAGGACCTGGCCTATATTCCTTTTTGTCAAGCACTGAGCCCAGGGGGAAGCTATTATCTTATCTGGGTGCCCACTCTGGGTGGTTTATTCCCACTGAAGGGATGGAACTAGTTATCCATCAAGCCATACTGCATTTCTATTTTCTTAGACGGATACTTCTCTGAACTTTGAGATAGATTAAAAGAGTTGGAAATACAGACTATCAGAGATAGAAGAGGTTTCTAATGATTGTCTCACCCACCTTCTCCATTTGATAGAGGAGGAAATTGAGACCTAAAGAGGTGAAGTGTCTTATTCAATGCTGCAAAAAGAGTTGTGGCAGACTTGTGGGGTTAAGAACAGAGGTGGGAGAAGCTGGAGAATAACAGGCATTTGTAATGTCAGTTTACACATTTTCTTAATTTTGTGCATAAAGAAAACCTTCTCTCATTGCATTTAACTTAGAACTATAAGATTCTAAACCATGAGAATCCCTTAAAACTTTTCATTTGATATGATAGTCAGTCTCTTACTCTCTAAGTTGCCTTTCAAATTTACAGACAAAACCCCTCCAACCAGGAACAAGAAAATGGCTTAACACATTGTGGACCTAATATTCACTAGGCACTATGTCAGGCAATTTAATGAGACATACTCCCTCTGAGTGGAGAGATCACATAACTCATCCAAAGTCATAGGGTCAGGAAATTGGACCTGTCTGACTGAAAAGCCCAATTTACCACAAACCGGCTTTTTCTCCCCCATACCTGCCAGACAGTTTACATCAGGCATCTCATTGTTCAGATAAGAGAAGCTTCACATGCACACTGACTACTAGCACAGTGCCCAGTACATAGTAGGCCCTCAGTAAATAAAGGGTAATTCTCTCTGCCCTTTTCTGTAGGTGTCAAGAATAGATCTGAGTCATTTTTCTTATGAATACTTAATAATATCAATATGCATTCATATACAACATATGTATAATATATGATAAGATACAAAAATTTAATGTATATGGCTATATTTGTATTTAATTGTGGGAAATATTGTGAAATCTATCTCTATATATTAACCTATCTTTTTCAGTAATTTTTGCATAGGCATTTTCCTGAAAATAAAACATTGAAAAATATCACACACTCTGAAGAGGAGTTTGAATTCTATTCAGCAAATTTTCCTGTTCTAGAAAAATTGTGTAGAAGGAGATTCATCTGAGATCTCAGAAGAACAACATTCCAGGGGTCTGGCTCCACTTTCTGAACTTGTCGTTCTTTAAATTGTTCAGAGTATGTCCTATATAAATATTATAGAGGGACCAGGAGTTAGGAAATCTGGATTGTTTTACATTAGCAACAATGCATTAAGATTTTTTTAAGTTTAAAACACAGGCTATGGTAGAAGTTTTGATTAACCTAAAACCCTCCTGAAACTGAATATTCTTAAGGCCACTTTTGTAACCATAAATTTTAGACATAAGAGCATCAGCATCATGCAGTGGTGTGATGGTGTCTGCAATGGGTGGCAAAGGTCACCTACTGTTGACACTTGAAGACACCTTACTCATAGTCCAACCCAAGCTGTCATTTTATGGCTATGCACCTTGGACCCAGAGACAAGTTACAACTGACAGGGCTGGGACAGAACCAGGTAAACGAATGCTGCTCGGTAATTTTTTTAGGTTATTCTTTATAAGCTCTTAAAATATGATTTTCTTTCTGCGAAGAAAAACAGACTTTACTTAGCACAAGTCATATGGTTTCACCTGCTTGCTTAGAATCTTGCAATGATTTGACTCCATGGACACCTCCATCAATGCCATCTGTAGCAGTACCTGCCAGGCCCTTTCTGCCTCATCTTTACTCTCTCCCACCAGCTCCTTACTCTGCCAGTCTCTCTCCTCCCATGGAGCCCAGTCTGTGTTCTTGACTCTGCCTGGAGAAGTCTTCCCTTGCTGCTCCCTAATTAACTCCCACTCAACTTTGGGATCAGGTTTCACCTTCTCGGGGAAATCTTGCTGATCTCCCTGGCCAGGTAAAATGTGCATGTTCAGGCTGTGAGGGCGCCTGGTGACCTTTCCTCATAGCTCTGATCAGATGTATCTTAACACTGGTGTACTGAATTACTCGATTGTTTATTCTGCCTACTTGCCATAAACTCCAATGTAGGAAAGATGGTGCCTAGAACAAAATCAATGAATGAATGAAAATCAGACCTAAAAGTTTCTTCCAGACCTTCCAGATGGGCAAGGTTCATGAGGGCCTCTAGAGTCCTGGTCTCAGGCTGCTCAGTCTCCCATAGCCAGTGTACTCCCAGGCCCCCTCCATAGACATAATCAAAAGAACAGGGGGGAGAGTTGTAACAGCTGAAGAACAAAAAGAGAGGTTCTTGTTCCTGGGTCACTTCCTCTGGAACAGAGAGTCTCAGGACCATGATAAAGAAGAGAAAATTAACAAAGGTGCCAGATAGACTCAGCAGGCTGCACAACCGGGACCAGACCCGTTAGGCAGGGAGGAAAGAGGAGAGAGTGAGGAAAGAAAGAGATAAAAGGAGGCATGATGTCCGGATGACAGCATTTGAGGGCATTTAATGAGTGGTCCCTGAGCAGCTGTGGGATGTGGGAGAAATGAAGAAGAAAGAAAATGGGGTTTTAAAAGTATATTATGGGTTATGAACTGGATTCCTTCACCATTTTTTTTTTTCAGAGAAGCTACATGTTGCTAAGCAATGGAGGCAGCAACTCAGGTGTACAATTTGTAAAGCAAATCGTTTCCTTACACTATTTTTTGATAGGTCAATGCTAGTCTGGTCTTCTGGCATGCCATTCTCTGCAAAAACTAGACCACTTCAGGATTTTTTTTTAGCTGTATGGTTTATCTATGAGTGGTTCCTAGACAAAGATAGGCGGATATAATCCAAACTCAGTATGATCATCCCTGGAAAAGCCAGTGGAATTAGAAGTCAAAAGGTAACTTAATTTTTATCTGTAAATTTCTGTACTATTAATATTTCCATAGTTTGTGCCACTTACCTAATTATTAAACAATAAATATAAAAAGCATTACATGCTCATGTTAATTGAAGAATAAATAACACTTGACTTTCTACATTGCAGGTGCCACTTGACAATACAAGAGAAAATCATGGTCCTGGGCAAGGTTGCTCCCAACTCTGCATGTGGTCCAGTAACTGAACTGCATGTTCAAGAGTTTGGAGGGAGGGACAGTCTGATTTGTGGAGCCAGAGATTATTTACATGTGCAAAGGCAGCATAACAGTCAAGATGACATTATGTGTCTGTCCCAGGAAGACTCAGCAGAGCTTGCTTGGAGGCAAACACAAGATTGCCTGCTCTTGTCCATCCATTTGTTTGCGTGTATGCCAAACATCTTGTCTCCTGTGCTCATGCCCCAGGCCTCATGGGGCTGTTTTGAATAGCAGTTGTCCCTCTACCTATATTTTAAATGTGTGTGTTTATAGTTTCTAGTTATAAAAATCCACTCCAAAGCCTCTAGGGTTAGCAAAGCAATGGAGAAGGACATGCTACTGAGGAAGGCTGACTGGTCTTGGGACCCAGATGCTTATCCCATGGGGCTCACCTTTGCCTTAGAGACTTCTCACTTCCTTCCAGGGCTGTCTCCTCAGGGCTGACATGAGGAATGCCTATCTGCTTCAGAGAGTCCTAGCCTCTTTCCTCAGGACTTTACCCTATGGCCACAGGAGCGCAAACTTATCGGATGAGAAAATGTAACCCACAAAGCCACCATGGGTTCTGGACACTCACAGTAGTAGGGGCATCATCCAGTGATCCTCTTGAGCAGATCTGATTTCACACTTCTTTAAATATCCGGGAAGATGAACTTTGAGTCTACTTACATTCAGAAAACATGCTACCCTGAGGATCTCGTCATGGCCAAACCCTCTTCTCATATTAATCACAAGGCAAGCAAGAAGCATCCCTCAACCTTCAAATATCCACCCTCAAAGGCTGCTAACTTGCAGAAGGAAGTGTACTGACAGCATTCTAGAGTGCACAGGGATCCCCTGCTGGATTTGCACCAGCTCAGTCTGCTTGGTCATGTCCATGCAGACCTTTCCTCTAGCTGAGAAGAAAGAGTAAGAGAGGAAAGCAGAAGAATTTCCAAGGGAAAAACATGGACCAAATACACAGACAGGAAGTCACTGAGTTGCATTCAAAACTTTATTCTTACCAAAGTTTGGGGGTGGTGCTAACTCTGGCAGGCTGCCTTGATAAAGAAGCAAAGTGCAGAGGTGAAGCAATGAGGTTCTACATCACTGGGAAGACAGGGAGGGGGCCAGGGGCTGGTGAAGTTCTAGAAGGTAGAGCAGGCAGTGAATTTGGGAGCGAAGCTGTTTTTCTGTTTTTAGCAGCAGCAGTCATCCTCATGATGACAACAGCATGCGGGACCTCGGGACCTCATGGGTATAATTCCCAAACAGCCTATCCCAGAGCAACACCCAGAGCTGCAGCATCCAGAGCTGCAGCACCCAGAGCTGCAGCATCCAGAATCCTCGCAGCAGCCAGATGATCCTGAACTGCATTCCTGGGGTCGTTGGACCCAGCGTCTGAGGGGGCTTACTCCGAAGGTCCGGGGAGCCAGACAGCTGTAGCTGGTGGAGCAGGGAGCAGAGCATGGATCAGGGACACAGCACTGGGTGCCTGAGCCACTTGCAGGAGCCTGAACATAGTAGCTCTGGCAAGGAGAGGTGTACTGAACATAGTATTTCTGGGTCTGGCATGGAGCTGGGCACTTTACATACGTCTGGCAGGGAGTTGGACATTTCACATAGGTCGTCTGGCATGGAGCAGGACATTTCACAAGCGTCTGGCAAGGAGTTGCACATTTCACGTATGTTTGAGTTGGGCACGGAGCTGGGCATTTCACACAGGGTGTCTGGCATGGAGCTTGGCATGTCACATAGGTTTGAGTTGGGCATGGAGCTGGGCACTTCACACAGGTTGTCTGGCATGGAGCTTGGCATGTCACATAGGTCTGAGTTGGACATGGAGCTGGGCACTTCACACAGGTTGTCTGGCATGGAGCTTGGCATGTCACATAGGTTTGAGTTGAGCATGGAGCTACACCTTTCACAGAAGTAACTTTGGCACCTTGCCCAGCCCCCAATCCAGAGCCTTTCACACAAGATGGAGGGAACTGCACCTGCTTCTGCTGGTCACACATCTTTCTGTGGCTTTGAAAAATCTGAAAGGAAAGTTTTTGTCAGAACTAGGGAGATTTCCAGGGGCACCTATAGCAGCAACAGCCTTTCAAGAAGGTCACAGGCACCCAGAAGCTATCAACTGGGCATTAAGGTAGACTCAGCCACCTTAGGCTCAGCTCTTGTTCTTTTATCTAGCTGTGTGACTTTGGATAAGTCACCATTCACCACTGGACTTCAGTTTCCATAATGAAAAATGAAGGGCTTGAACGAGTGATGTTTGCATTTCTACCCAACTCTCTAAGCCTCCCCTCCCCTTACTCATTTTAGTGTCTGCATTATAAATTCTTCTTGGAAAATTGTTGTTTCCCATTGATTTTACTTTACCATCAATTTGTTCAGTAGTGGCTTTCCTTCTTCCTGCCCAGCCAAGCATGCCCAGGGAAGGCAATTTCACATCAATAGACCCCAAGCCAACATGAGTCTCAAGTTGAGCCTGACAGACCCTAACAAGGCCAAATTTGAGTAAGTTTCCACCATTGCTCTTTAGATCAGCTAGACTATCACTTTACCTCATTAATGGACCCAACAGAGGGCGGCATAACTGTACGCAGAGAGAGAGAACAATTACCTGAAATCCCTTTTCCCATAGGCTTAATGGCTCCACTCGTACCTCTTCCTCTCCCCCAATCCTCCAAGCTCATTCCTACCAGCTACTGCCATCAGCTT
This sequence comes from Tonatia bakeri, assembly GCA_004024845.1. Lineage (NCBI taxonomy): Eukaryota > Metazoa > Chordata > Mammalia > Chiroptera > Phyllostomidae > Tonatia > Tonatia bakeri. Next base: position 50,564 of record PVIA01009319.1, read on the forward strand.
CCTTCAGTGGCTGCCCTCAGTGCCTAGTCCTGACCACGCCCACCCCTCAGTTTTCCATGCCAACTTCAGCAAGACTCTCTTTCCTTCTATGTTGTTATTCCAGGTACAGAGACTTACCCTCTTTGCCGACAGGAGCAAGACTGGAAGAAGTCAGTAATCTGAGGATCTGGCATCGGGGAGACCTTTTATAGGGCAATAGTGAGGCAATTTAATGGCATCTGAATGAAGCACCAGCGATCACGAGGACAAGGGCTGGCATTGCATTGGTGAGATTCCTCCCCAGTGTGCCTGGCTCTTAAGTCATAGGCAGGGCATGTCTCTGCTTGACTGAATTTTCCTGAATATGAGATAAATGATTCCTGATACCTTCATCAAACAAGTCAGTCTTCTTGTACTAGAAGTTAGAAGATGAGATATGTCCTTATTAAGCTGTTTCTAGGTTGCTTGAGTCTCCATGGGCTTCTCTAAAATGTGGTTAGAGGCTCAGTTTTTCATGTGCTGTGCCAGAAGCTACAATTGCATCTTCTCAGCCTAAATGGTGTGTTCTTTCTGAGGTTTTCCATGGTGGCTCTTGTTGGTCTGGGTTGCTGCACAGGAAGTTTTGCTCAGTGGTCTCTGCCTCAATATGGCAGCAAGGCCCTCATAAATGTTTTTTTTTTTTCCATAGGCTGACAGATTATTCTAAGTTTATTTGGGAAACTAGGTGAGTTCTTGATGATCCCAGACTCTAGGATTTATATCTAGGCTGTCTCTCCTCACCATCTCATGCCCCATGACCTCCCTATCCTCATCTTTCTGAACCTCATTACTATGCCTAGATGCCCAAGAGCCCAGCACAGGGGGAATTCCAGCCAAATGGACACTGTGTGATAACAATAACAGTAGACTCTAACATTTGCTTGAATTCTCTTTATGTACCAAACAGTTCATGAGGTGCACACACTTATAGATGGCCCTATCACTGAGGCCCTAAAAGACTAAGGAAGTTACCTATTGTCACAAGCAAGTAAGTAGAGAAGCTAGAATTTAAATGTGGGCAGTTAGCTTTCATAAGCCACAATCTTTATCACTATGATACAATGCCTCTTGTTTCTGGACATAGCATTGTCCCTGAATCTCTGCCTCATTTCCTTTCCCCACTGCAGTGTATATAGGAAGAGAGGTAGAAATTATATGTATTGAGAACTTACTATATACTGAATGCTGTCTTACTGTTTTATCTGTTACTTCATTTGATCTTCACAATAACCCTGTGATGTAGGCTATGTTTTACATAAAAGAAAATAAGACCCAAAAGCCTAACAATTTCACCAACATCATCCCATTGGTAGAAAGTGGGGTATCATTCGAATTCAAGCTTGTCTAGTTTCAGAGTCCATGTTCTTCCCACAAAGCTATGTCGAGCTGCCCACTATAGAAAGTTATCTTGCTCCTGAGTCTAGCACTGGTTCCCAAAGGCCATGCCCTCAAATCAGCCAGCCCAGACCCCACCATGGTCCCTGTGGCCTCTCAGTTGAAAGGTGCTTCTGTATTTGTTTGTAATGAATCTTCAAATACCCCAGGGCTAATAGGCCTTTATGCTCTAAAGTTTCCTTAATCTAAAAAAAAAAAAACAAACCCACAACACAAACCCCTACTACTTCATAAACACTTCCCACTCCAAACCAGGTCTTTTAAGGTCTATCCCTGAACAATTTGGTGGAGGCAAGAAGGGGAGATCCTGCCCCAAGCTTGGAATGTTTCCTATTTCCTCCTGCCATTAGTGCTTCTGGTGGGCTTGTAACACTCCATAGCTTCCTCTGTGAAGCTCACCAGTCCCTCTCCCCAAGGGGATGGTGTAAGTGGGGAGGAATGTGGTTTTAGGATGTTTTAGTGCCTGCTCTTCCCCCTCAGTTAATACTCAAGCCTGATTGATGTTTTATGGAGGAAAGAGAAAACAGATGTTCTTTTATTGGGGCCAGACACTTTACATGGCATAGCTTATCAAGTTTTATTCCCATAATAGTATTTCAAATAAATAAGTAAACAAATGAATAAATGTGCCCAGGCTCACATAACTGGAAGTGATAGATTCAGGATTTGAACCCAGGAATAAGAGACTTCAAATTTTACTGTTTTTTGCACCACAACATGCTGCTTCCAGTATTAAAATCCATAATGTTTTAGAAAACATACCTTTGAGCACCTAATAGACACAGTCACGGAGCCCATATCTTACATGCAGTATGGAACTGCTCCACTTTACCAGGACAAAAATGCCCTAGAAGGCCAGCCATTTCAGGGCACATCAACGAGAGAGAGTTCAAGGCACAAACAGAACAAAGCCCTTGTCCTGGTTCTGCCACTGCCTTACAGGGTGATTCCACTGTGCCCTGCTGTGCCTTCCACTCTAAATTATTTTCATTAAATTTATCGAGGTAACATTGGTTAATAACATATAACTTTCAGGTGTACAAAATTATGGTTTGACATCTGTGCACTCTAATGTGTGCTCCCCACCTAGAGTTTAGTCTCTACCCCGTCCCTCTTCCCTTCTGGAAGAATAAAACCTTCCCTGCTCACCATTCTGCTGTCTGTTACCCACGTGGTTTTTTTGTTTGTTTTATTAGTTCCTTTGTCACTTTTTGTTTCATATTCCACCTATGAGTGAAATCATAGGGGTTTTGTCTTTTTCCATTGACTTATTTCACTTAGCATAACATGCTCAAGATTCATAATGTCACAAATGACAATATTTCATCTTTTTTATGACTGTGATATATAATAATGGAATACATATATACACATATATACTGTGATATAATAATGGAATGTGAGATATATATATATCGTCCTTATCCAATCATCTGTCGATGGCTCTTCCACCCTAAAATAGTTAGATGAGCCCCTCCTGGGATAGTCTATGATTGTAGAAGACTATCCTACAAAGGAAATGTGCATTTCCACATCCTAGCCATCCATGGAGTTATTCCCACTAGACTATACATTATTCCATGCAGTGGTAACTGTGGACACATTCACTGTATATCACCTGGCTTTAGCACAGGACCTGGGGACCACTGACTAGACAAACATAAATGGTTGAATGAATGGGGATGCTTTACACTGACAGTGCACCCTAGACCAGCTTCCTTCCTCCATGTGCTGAGAGCCCATCCTGCCAGTAGCCAATTTGTGTGTCTTGTGCCGTTTGTGAGCTTTGATTGGCTCACTTCCTGCTCTGTAGGGTCAGGTTCTCACTAATGGGTTTGACATCTTCGGACAGTGCTAACATCCCTGGTGAGAGATGCTGTTTCCATGTGCCACCAAAACAGGTGGGTGGGTTGTGCCCTGCCCATTTTATAGACTGGGAAGGCAAGGTATGGTGAAGTCAGATGACTGGTACAAGTGCCGGGGTGACTCACAGGGTTATCTTCAAACCTATTTTTCTCTTTGGACACAAGCTCATAGAATCAGAAACTTGTAGATTCATGCAATAGTAGTACAGTAGACTCATAGGATAATGGGAACGGGTATTCATTAATTCACAGAATCAGAATTCTGGCATCTCTGAGGTGGAGGGGACTAACACATGTCATCAGTCTGGCCCCTGCTTAAAGAGACAGGTCATCTGACCTAATGGGCAGTTCTTCTTAGGAAGATCTTCTGGCCTCTAAAAGTTCTCTGCAGTTCCTCTGTTGAGCCCATTTCAGGATTTACTACCATCTTCATAGTCAGGAAACATATACTAGACTATCCCTAAAGATCCCTTATAGCATCAGCATCTACAAATCCTGACATTAATTACATGTTTGAAGCTGTGCTCCTCAAGGCATGAACCCCACCAAGATTTTAACTCAATGGTGCCACCAGCCTTAATCAGGAGAGCAGAGTGGTAGGTGCCCAAGTTGACATCTTGCTCCCTGAGAACAGGGCCTAGGTTTCCTCTCATCCTGAGAGCTTCCTTTGACCAGTGACTAGAGATGTTCTAAGAACAAAATCTGGGTCCTTATTTTGTGCGTGTGAAAAAGAAGTGGAAAGAAGTGAGAAGCCACACACCCAGAAGAAAAAAGACATGGGAACATTGTATCTAGCAAGAAATCTCATTTCTGTGTAAGACTAGAAGATAGTGCAGGGACCCCTCCCTTAGAGCCCATCCCATGTCTGCACGTCTGTGTTCTGGGCTCAACTCTGAGACTTGCCCCAGAATCCCTACACCATTATTTCAGGGACAATCAGGGATCTCTCCTAGATTATTGAGGCATTATATTGTAGGACCACAGAATGGACAGCCAACAAGGACCTTTAAAGCATAGGACTCAGCCCTTGCATTGTAACAGGTCCACAGAAGAGGAAAGAAACTTGCTCAAGGTCACCCAACCAGGTCAGAGCAGACTCCAGACAGGAATGTCTGAATCCCATCCAGGGCATGTTCCATTACAACACCTGATCACTGGACAGGCTTGCTAGGAAGCGCCCTTACTTGGCCACCTCCTTGTCTCCCTCCCCTCCCCACAAATCCACCATGGCTACCAGAATAAGAGCCAATGGAAGTCCTCTAAGGAGCATCCTCTGTGGAGTGGAGAGTGCTTTCAAGAATTACAAGGGACTCCCAAGTGTGCACATGTGAGTCTTCAAAACATGAGAGCCACAGCTATACCTGGCTCAGTGTCCTGTGGACTGTTTTGGGCCAGGGACACAGGACAAGACAGCACCAGGGCCTTTTTGGTTGCAGAAGCCAGGACACATTTGTGTCCAAATATTCCTCTTTCTCCTGGAATGCCTTGACCTCCTGCTGGCTCTTTTCTGACACATTTATTCCGTTATAATACACACAAGGTAACTAGTCCTTCAGGTTTACTTACCACTTTGTAGGGCTGTTTCATTGCACTTAATCTTTCAATTACCTCCTGAAATTTTCAGCTGAAACTGTCTCATCTTTGCATTTCAGAATGCAAAGGGATACAGGGAAATCTGTGTTTCCCTAACATACTCCTGCAGATAGAGTCCAATGGGTCATGTCTCCTCTTGGATCCCTCCCTCCCAACCATTCCATCCACATTTCCAGCACAAATAGCATGTTCTGTTCTTTATCTCAAACTCTCTAGGACCTCCACACACAAGGCCAACTGCAATGTTACAAACTTACGCCTTCTTTCACAGAGTACCTGGTTCTTGTCACAGCTCTGCAAATTCCTAGTTGTGTGATCTTAGATAATTTGCTGAACTTTCTGAAACTAAGTTTCCTCATCTGTAACATGAAGGCATTACTAGATCCTGCCACTCTGCTGCTGAAAACATTCTAATGACTTCTTAATCCTTTTATGATAAAAGCTGAAGTCTTCACTACCGATTTCAAAGGAAGACACAGACTGCACCTCATGGCCCTACTCCTTACTTCCCTGACTTCACGTCCCATACTCTATGCCTCAGTCTACTCTCTGATGCTCTGGCCTCCTTACAGTTCCTCTGACACTCCAGGCACACTTCTGTTTCAGGGAACTTTGCTCTTGCTCTTTTCTCTGCCCAAAATGTTCTCCCAGGTGCTCATGTGGCAACCTGGCTCACCTCCTTCAAGTCTTTGTTCAAATATGACCTGAGAGAGTCCTGGTGGTGACCTTGTTTAAAAGTATAACACATACCCACTGGCATGCCCTGTCCCTCTTCTTAAGCTCTTTTTTTCTTCATAGAGTTTTTAATGATGTAACACATTATCTATTTTATGCATGTGTTTTCCATTTTCTCCCATCAGAATGTAAACTTTATCAGGTAAGGACCTTCATCTCTTGTGTTCACTGATTTGTCCACAGTGACATAGGCAAGCAGTTGGCACACTCAAAACATTTCTGTTGAATGAGTGGATAGCACATTTTTTTCTTATTCATTTGTTTGTCATCTGTCTTCCTTTATTAGAACGAGTTCAACAAGTAAGAAATCATTATCTGTTTTGTTCACACCTATGTCCTTAGATCTTAAAACTGCTCTTGGGACATAGTAAACAACCAATAAATATCTTGTAAATGAACTGTCCAAGCAAATATTAGTGTGAAATAAAGCCTGTGCCTAACATGTGAGCAAGTACTAACTGACCGTTTGTTAGTTTTGCGAGTATTTCTACCTGTTATCCACTATCAACCATGTGCAATAATCACAGTTTCATTCAGTCCTGAGCAAAAGACTGAAAGCAGGTGGGCAGGGTAAGAAATAAGGCTTTTCTTTAATTCAGAAGAATTGCATCCTAGGAAGGCTGTGACCCTGTCACACTGGCCCCTGGTGAGGCCAACCACTGCTTTCCACCCATTTTGGAAAGCACTGGTCCATCACCAACTCTCTCTCTTCCCCCTTCAGTACATCTTTCTCTTGTGCATGCATACATGTGTGTGCACATGTACATGTGGGCACACACACACTGTGGTAATCATTTTAAAAACTAAGCTTTTTTACCATACAAAAAAATGGGTGTACAGAAAGAATTCTTCTCACAATTAAAAACAAAATTATTTTTAAAAAGAAAGGCAATACTGGTTTGGTGATGATGAACTCCTTTAGCTTTTTCTTGTCTAGAAAGCACTTTATCTGTCCTTCAATTCTAAATGATAGCTTTGCTGGGTAGAATAATCTTGGATGTAGGTCCTCATTTTTCATCGCTTTAAAGATTTCTTGCCATTCCCTCCTAGCTTGCAAAGTCTCTGTTGAAAAATTACCTGACAGTTTTATGGGAGCCCCCTTGTAGGTATCTAACCACTTTTCTCTTTCTGTTTTTAAGATTCTCTCCTTGGCCCTGGCTGGTGTGGCTCAGTAGAGTAAACGCTGGACTGAGAACTAAACAGTTGCCAGTTCATTTCCCAGTAAGGGCACATGCCTGGGTTGCAGGCCAGGTTCCCAGTGGGGAGTGTGTGATAGGCAACCCCACTTTGATGTTTCTCTCTCCCTCCTCTCTCCCTCCCCCTCTCTCTAAAAAGATAAATAAATAAAATCTTTTTAAAAATTCTCTCTTTGTTTTTAACCTTTTGCATTTTAATTATGATGTGTATTGGTGTCTTCATCACCACCAACCCAGTATTACATGAAATTTTAAATGGTCTACTTTAAGAAGAAGAATAAAAGAAAAACATGAATAATAAAATGGCAATAAATACATATCTGTCAACAATTGAATCTAAAAATTAAAATAAATGAACAAGCAGGACAGAAACAGACTCATAGATACAGAAAATATTTTGGTGGTTGCCAAATAGCAGGGGTGTTGGGGGAATGGGTGAAAAAGTGGAGGGATTTGAAGTACAACTAGGTAGTTACAGAATAGTCACAGGAAAGTACAGTACAGCATAGGAAATATGTCAATAATATCCTAATAACTATGTATGGTGTCAGATGGGTATGAGATCTTTTGAGATGATCCCTTAATTTACATAATGTCTAATCACTGGGGTGTTCAGCTGAAACTAATATAATATTGTATGCCAACTGAAATTGAAAAATAAAAACTGATTTAACAAATAAAACAATATAAATATAAATAAATAAGTAAATAAATAAATAAATGGCAAAAAACCCCAAAAACATTTTCTACTGTTCCATACCATAGATACATAGGATGAGAAAATTTAGTGTTGGGTGTGCCTATGCATAGAAAGTTCATTCTAGTAGCCAACCATTTATAATTTTTATTCATCTTCTCATAAGGTACTTCTAGAAACATCTATCTTAGGAAATAGGTGTTTGATAGTGGCAAACTTGGTGCTGGTGTTGATAATGTGTTTGAGAACAAGGACAAGGAAGATGACCAATTTCCAAGCTTGCATTCCTTCCCTTGAAGGACCATGAACTAAGTGCCTTTGTGACAACTTCTGTTACCAACTCAGGAAGCCTGCATTGGGGAGGACTGGGAAAAGAGTTTCCTGGCAAGTACCTCTCTAGGAATGTCCTCCTATCACCGGTCTCTCCCCACTAATGCAATGCCCCAACCATGTTACTCAAAGCTCAGATGAGAGTGTCATGGAAATAGGGATGAGATCATGGGCTACAGGAACAGTTATCATAACAAACAATCTCAACCATATCTGGGCCTATAATCTGTGATCAGCACTGCCTCAGGCCTGTGAAAAATAGACATACTTTAGCTTCTGTCCTCACTAATCTCAAAACTGAATTGGAGAGAGAAGCAAAGACACCTGGGAAGTTAGATGGTAACACAGACCCTCAGTACAAGAGAAACCAGCAGACAAGGCATGATTGAAGGCAAATCCATGTTTCTCAGTAGGTAGCTTTTTGTTTCTTAAGATTTTATTTATTTTTAGAGAGGAAAAGGGAAGGAGAAAGAGAGGGAGAGGAACATCAATGTCTGGTTGCTTCTTGAGCCCCTGTACTGGGGACCTGGCCTGCAAACCAGGGATGTGTCTTGACTGGGAATCCAACCAGTGACCCTTTGGTTCTCAGGCTGTGGCACTCAATCCACTGAACCACACCAGCCTGGGCTCAGTAGGCAGCTTTTTAAAATGCTGCGAGGACACCACAGGAGAGCAATTGATTCTGATTTTCCGGGTAGTCACACATCAGTATTTTTTTTAAGATTACTAGCTGATTGTATATACAATAAGAGATAAAAGCCAGTGATCATTTTTGACATAAAGAAAGAGATCCGCCCTGGCTGGCGTAGCTCAGTGGATTGAGCACGGGCTGCGAACCAGGCATCGCAGGTTCGATTCCCAGTCAGGGCACATGCCTAGGTTGCAGGCCATGTCCCCCAGCAACCGCACATTGATGTTTCTATCTCTCTCTCTTTCTCCCTCCCTTCCCTCTCTAAAAATAAATAAATAAAATATTTAAAAAAAAAAGAGATCCATGTTAGGTGAAGAAATTTGTTAAAGCTTCATGGAAGAGGAAAAGCAGTCCTGGGTACTACGGGTATACAAGAATGAATTCAGTGGTTGTCAAATTGTGTTCTTGTAAGGGATTACCATCACAGGTACATAAAGAAGTGTTCTGTTTTTTAAGAAAATCAACAGATAGCAGTCTTCTTTTTGCAATTCACAAAAATATTAATGCTCAACATGCTCTCAATTGTATAATAAATATACTTTTATTTAAACCTTTGTCATTCACTAATGCCTGCACAGATAAGCATCACAAACAAAATAACTAATAAAAAGAAAAAAATAATAGGAAAAGTTAAGAATGTGATCACCTGCATACATGATTATTCAATAATTTGTATAATATTTAACTAGTTAAGTACTCCAGGTATACCTTTAGTTTGCAAAGAGCACAATTACAGACTTAGAAAGTAAACAATATAATAATTTATTTGAAAATGATTAGAATTAGAAAATTCTCTGAATTGATCATAGGATATATATAAGCAAGTTCAGGGTTGAATTTACAAATAGAAATGACCTTTTACATAAAAACTACTAAACATGAAATATTTAGAAATCACCTCAATAAAAATTATTCAGGATCCATAAGAATGTAATTACAAAATGAGCTATATTACAAACTACTGTTAAAGAGTTGAAGTATAAAAAATCATGCCATTCTCTTCAAAGGGAAGTATAATTTACATAATAAATAAAACATCGAACAAATTTGTAGGACTTGCTAGGGATATGAATGACTAAACTACTCAAGTTAATAATTTTCAAAATCTACATAATCCATAAGAAAATACCTTGGTCTTAGAGATTAATAGACACTAGTTATTTTTTTAAAAAAATTACAAAGTAGAGAATTCAAAGGAACAATAAATATTTGGAAAAATAAAGCATAAAAATTGAAATCAATAAAATATAATTTCATATTTATCATTGATTCTGTTAAAGAGCTACTACCCAATTCTGGATTAGATGCATTAAAACTACCCTCACATATCTTTGTTGCATCAGTTTTATAAACAATTTTAAATGTAGAAATTGAATTTTAGATAATGTTCTAAAACTTAAACAAAAATTCCAAAATTTAAGATGTTAATTTTTGTGTTATTATAATCATAAACACACAAAATCTAGAAACAAATACAGAATAATAAAATGTTGATTAAATAAGTGTATTGTAAGTCTATAGTTATCTTCGTTGGGAATGGTCATGATCTAGGAGGTCATTTCTAGGAGACTTGTGGTGGTTCTGTTCTCCTGTGTGTCTGAATCTGCCCATCCATCACCTGTACCCCTGCCTTGACAGACGGGTCTCTATCACACTTTCACTGGAGCAGCTCTGAATTAAAGATAGAGCTGATTTTGCATTTGCCTCATATCACAATGGAAGAGGTCCACTAAATTAAAGTTCTCATTGTAAGTAGATTCTAAGGACTTCAGCTCCGAGAAGGAACTTAAATACAGTGAAATAAAATGCAATGTACCATAAAATTTGAACTTTATTATTGAATAGGTTTCATAAGAGCAAGGGCAATACTGAGTCTACATAAAACATGAACCCAGGTGGTACAGAACAAAATTGCAGGGGATGGTAAAAACCATCAGGCAGGGGCAGGCCCATGATTATTTGGTACTTGGTTCTTCTTTTGTTGCTCCTCAGTGGTCCTTAGGGCCCAGCTCAGCAGTGGCTCCCAAAGCAATGACAGCAGCAAGAGATCTCACCGTAAGGGCTCATAGTAAAGCCTGGGTTCTGGGGCCATTACCACCATCCAGGAGCTGGGGCCACAGCAGGAGGAGACTAGAGGAGAACACGGGGCTGGGCACTGGGGTAGGCAATTTGGAGGGCATTTCAGGGGTATTTAGGAAGGGGCTGGTCCTGCCGCTGGTTCTGCTGTCAGTATATCTTAGCAGAAGTTTGATAGAGTTCAGAAGGAATAAAAATATTTTATGTACATTAAACTTAAAATAGTATTAGTCCCATATCATTGGTGCATCTGTCCACATGGAAGTGATGAGTTAACCTCACAAATACATAAGAATTCATCCTGTAGGTTTAATAAGCTTCATATTGATCTGTGTGCTAAAAAAATGGTATTTCATTTCCAGAGTGGAAATGGTGTCAGTCTTTCCAGAATCCCATGGGAAGCTGGCACCCAGTGTATGAGGGCACCCAAAGCCTAAGCTTTAGGAAGCCAGGCCCCAGGGCTAAGCTGACATAGACTCTGGTACAGCTGTTCTCACTCATCTGGTAACAGGACCAGCCCCAGAGGAGGCTCTTGAAAAATGTCACCTAGAAATATCACACTTCTACATTCCTCTATCAAAAAGTGAGTTTTACCCTGCTTCTTTCTTTGTTTTGTTGTTTAGGTTCCTGTTAAAGGTGAGATCATATGGTATTTATCTTTCACTGCCTGGCTTATTTCGCTTAGCATAATGCAGTCAAAGACACTGCATTAGAGGACAGGTGGAGAGTGAGCAGAGGAGAGAGAAGAGGGATTTCGGGGGAGAGGAGGAGGGGTTTATAGGATTAAAGTTAAAGGACACATGGATAAAAGATAGGGGGAGGGTGGTAATGGGAGGGAGGTAGGGAGGGGGGGTGGGAGGGCTTGATTGGGTGGGAGGTGGGGGGGGTGGGAGGACTTGAATGGGAGTAAGGGGGTGAAAACTGTACTTGAACATTCATTTAAATAAAATAAA